>JAVKLA010000030.1:4973893-4988156 GCA_034782735.1 Sagittarius serpentarius | reverse complement strand
ACCAAGTCTGGGACTAAGTCTGGATCCAGCCGCACCTAGACTCCTCTCTGAGAAGGAGTTTAGAAAGCAAGGGGGTCTACTCTGAACCTCATGACTCAACAGGAGGTTTTCCTTACCTTTTGTATTGATTCCATTAGAGATAAACCGTTGACCAAGTCTGGGACTAAGTTTGGACCTAGCCGCACCTAAGCTCCACCAGGAGTTTAGAAAGCAAGGGGGTCCACTCTGAACCTCATGACTCAACGGGAGGGTCTCTCTTATCCTTTTGCGTCTCTGGTCTCTCTGTAAATCATTCCAAATCAATTCTGACTTGATTTTCCTTTGTATGTTTCTTCCATGTAGTAAGTAATAGATTTAACTTTGCCATTGAATTTTGTTAAGTTGCACTTTACAAATTCCTATTAAAATCACTTTTTGCTAATGCCTTTGATAGTGGTTCTTTAAGTGATCTAAAAATCTCATTTCTGCGACAAATTGGTGTAGTTGGCAGGATGGCAAGTAGTATCACCGATTACTTACAAACGCGTGGTATTAATCCTAACCCCGGATTTTCAGGAGAACGAGTCCGTGATAATTGGTATGAATGGGAACCGATAGAGAAGCAATTGAATGATGCAAGGAGTTTGACCAAGTATGGAAAAGATAAAGGAATTATTTGTGAAATGCTAGGTACCTCTTTAGAAGCTGCTTATCAATATAGGAAAAATAGCAATAAAAGGGAACAGGACCGAAAGGAAGAAATAGAAGGCAGAAAGGCAGCTGAATTAATACTGTCTTTGAAAACTGAGCAGCTGCAGAAGCAGTTACAGGAAGAAAAGGAGAAAACACAAAAGTTGGGAGAAAAGATCAAGATGATGCTCATGTGGGCCCCACACCCACCTAACCCAATGCAAATTAAGAAATTAATAGTGTCCCCAGAGGACTGGGATGGTGATATTTGGGGTGATCCTGATGACTATGGTGAGGGAAATGATGACCCCTTGTTCCCCTCAGTTTCCCCTGAATATGAGGCTACACCCATCATTAAAGCAGAATACATTCTGATTCCAGTTGGTCCTCAATGACAACTGGTGAAATTTCTAATAGATACGGGAGCACAAATTTCCATACTAACACAACAGGATGCTGAGAAGCTGGGCATGCAACCCGGACGGCAGAGAGTTAAAGTCACAGGAGTAAATGCAGCAAGTCTTATTTGCCAAACCACAAAAGTTAATTTACGGCTCCTGGGCAAGAAGCACATGTCTTCGACTCACTTTGCAGTTAAAGATCACAATGAAAATATTTGGGGGTTTGATGTTTTAACTAGATGAAACTGGCGCTTGCCAGATAGCAGCGTGTGGTTCTTTGGTGCAAGTACCGACCCCAACCCTGGTAGAAACTGGGAGGCTACAGTGCGTGTACTCCATGCTGCCCCTGCCCTCCCCAATTCAAAGATTACTAATGTACCACAATACCTGATTTTTGCTGCGGCACAAAATGGCATTTCTGAGGTAATAGCAGACTTGGAAAAATGGCACATTATTTCCAGAACCCACGCCCCATACAATTCAGCAGTCCGGCCAGTCCGAAAACGAGATGGAAGATGGCGTCTGACAATTGATTACCTGCGCTTAAATGCCAACACAGCCCCACTAACGGCTGCAGTACCCAATTTTGCAACTCTAACAGCCACACTACAAGCTGCATACCCGTGGATGGCAGCGCTAGATGTAAAAGGTATGTTCTTTATGGTCCCCTTACAGGAAGAAGATAAAAAGAAATTTGCTTTTACTTGGGAAGGTATAGAATACACCTTTAACAGACTCCCACAGGGGTATAAACATTCACCCACGATTGCTCACACTGCTCTTACCGAACTTTTACAGACAGTCTCACTCCTTCAAGATGTGACGCTACACCTATATATATATATGATATTCTAATCGGAGGAACTTCCCCTGAAAAGGTGGGGGAAGCGGCAGCAGCAGTCTGCCAAGACCTACACAAAGCAGAAGTTGAGATCCCACCTGAGAAATGTCAGGGACCAAGTAGAGAAGTAAAGTTTTTAGGTACTTAGTGGATAAGCAGGTAGTGCAGCAATTCCACTGGACACCAGAAGTAAAACAGAACAACTGCAGACACCCCAATCTCAGAAAGAGTTACAGCAGTTAATGGGGACTTCAGGATATTGGAGAAAACATGTACCTGGACTTTCTATCATCGCTTGCCCACTGTACTTGCTTTTACGGAAGGGAAAACCACAGAAATTGAAGCCAGAACATGAAGAGGCAGTCAAAACCCTAATACAGAAAATAAAACCATTATCAGTCACTGGGTCCAGAACACCCCTGCAACCCTATTATAGCCAAATGGGGTTTTGCTGAACATGGTACTTACTGTAACCTATTCCAAACTGGCCCTGACAGACCAGGGAGACCTTTATTATTCAGCTTGACTGCCTTTAAAGAAACAGAACAGAGGTACTCTGAGTAGGAAAAGGGACTTTTGTCTTTAGTCCCAGCAGTTAAACAAGTTGAGCCACTAAAGGGGTAACCCGTCCGGAAAAACCCCACCGAGACTTGTACTGTTTTCCGTTTCCAGGAACGATACCGGGAATGATACCAGCACACCTCCCCTGGAGATCGGGTTAATCATCAAAGGACTGCTTATCCTTCTCACAGGAGTGATCATCACCAGCATGAACCCAATTCAGTTCACACATCAACAAGGTCGACCCACAGGGTGGAGACCCTCACTTCTTTTATTTATGCTAATCAATATGGTAACTACAGTACATTCTGTACTATACATGTTTCTCAGTTGTGGGTGCAATCTACTATAAGAGCAATTATAAGGGAAGGTGATGAGGGCACCTTGCCCACTGAGATGTCAAAGGTAATCTGGGATAATGCAACTAAATTTGAAAGAGAACTCCAATCTTGGTGGCATCTAGTTAAATTTACTAATGACCCCACCAACAGTAAAGCGACAGCTTTTGTTTAGACAATACGCAATGCTTTGGTATTCACCACATACCCAGTCATTGCACTGGGATTAAATCGCCATGGAACTGTCCTCTATCTGTTAGAACATAGAGTATGGGCCCAACAAAATGGGAACAAACGGCAAACTATTGATGTTGATGCATGTGTTGTACGGGAACAACAAGGATTTATTCGTGAAAGTAATACCATTAAAGCTCAAGACATTTGTCTTGGCACTGAACAAAATGTTTGTCATTTTGAAATACATCCTGATGAAACCCCTGAGACTGTACTTATATACGTTGGAAATAGATGTATTTGTATAGGTTGGAAATAGATGTGTTTGTATGAGAAACCTTTGTGATTCTATATTTACAGACAACACCATAGAGACAAATAATCACTCAAACATCTGTATTTGTAATTTTACCAAAATTACGGGATGCAACTTCAACTATTCAGCTTCTGTCACAACTTACCAATTGCTACAATCAAACTACACATCGTTTCAAGGTTTACTGCCTGCCCCCATTGGAATGAATCTTACATGGGTAAGAAAACCATTACGACATGATGACCTAAATCGATTGCTAAAACGAATCCGGAACAACGGACAAAAAAACCTGATTACCATCCACATGATGCAAAGGAGCTACACCATATCCTATGAAGAGTGAAGAAAGATGGAAAACGTCACTGGTAGGAAACCCTTTTTAGATGGTCTCCAACAGCAACTAGGACACTAAATCTGATGCTACATCCCATCATGGTTCTATTGGCTCTTGTCATACAATGTTTGTTATTGAACAACTGCTGTTCTATATATCAAAGTGCGGAAGATGACAAAACAAGTTATGCTATTACAAGAACCTCCCCATGTATGTAACGTTGTCTAATCCCATTTGATGAAATAACATACACGCATTTATAACTAAAATGCAGCATTATCTATTTATAGGCATGAAGGCAAGAGGTGACCACAGCACCACTCTGTGGAAAAGTTAAGATTGACTTCAGCCACAGGGTGGAATGTGGCGGCGCAGACACCCTGAGCCACGTTGCGATGTCAGGATCAGCCAACATTGTGTTCTTATTGCGGCTACAAGTGCAATGAGTTGGGACAATCTGGTACTTTCTTGTCCTGGTTACAGTACGGTGAGTTAGGACAATTAGGCACTCCCTAACCGTACCTGAAACTCCTGCTGCCTGGAACCGTACCTGAAACTCCTGCTGCCTGGACTGTTGCCCACCCTGGAAGGTGCCAGAATTGCCTGACAAGTATTGTGTCCAGAATGGAAATACACCGACCAAAGTCAGTCATCTCGTGATCCTATAAATAGCGATCCTAAGTGAGATCCTTTGAGCTCTCTGGGATTGCAGCAGGCTGTGACCCAGTATTCTCCCCCTGACTTGGGACGCCTCTCAGCAAAGATTTCATGAGTATTTCAAAGACCAGATTTCACAAGGACTTCCAAGATCATCCACTGATAGATGCTGATGAAAGAGAATAGTGAGTAATTAACTACAATTAGGTTTTGCGAAGTTTCAAAGATCATTTGGTACCAATAATTTACCACAATTGGCAAAGAGAAAAAAAAATCTTGATCGTAGGTTAACCTCTATAGCGGTATCTGTGTGTTTGTGCGTGTGCGATTCAATTTAGGAAAGTTTGTAGTGTTGATTATAGCAAATCTTATTAAATCGCTCTGATAATTAGCTGATGATTAAGCATTGTTAAAAATCATATGACCTAACCTTGTGATTTACTGTAATAGTGCTAATGTATCTTAAACTGCTACTACCTCAAAGTTCTCATAATCACTCATTCCCCAACAAACTGGCGTAGTAACTCAACGGGGGTTTTCCTTACCCTTTGTATCCCTTCCATTAGACATAAACCGTTGACCAAGTCTGGGACTAAGTCTGGATCCAGCCACACCTAGACTCCCCTCCGAGAAGGAGTTTAGAAAGCAAGGGGGGTCCACTCTGAACCTCGTGACTCAATGGGAGGGTCTCCCTTCCGCTTTTGCGTCTCTCGTCTCTCTGTAAATCATTCCAAAACAATTCTCACTCCATTCTCCTTTGTATGTTTCTTCCATGTATTAAGTAAAAGAGCGTACCTTGCCATTGAACCTTGTTAAGCTGCACTTTTATGAATTCCTATTAAAATCACTTTTTGCTAATACCTTTCGTAGTGATTAAGTGATCTAAACCTCTCATTTCCGCGACACATGCACATAAAAAAAAGATGTGACTGTCTCACAAAGAGCTACCACCCGAATAAGCCAGAGGGAGGACATAGAGGGGGGCTGTTAGATAGGATGAGAGGAAGGTAAGCAGTTCTGAAGCAGTACTAGGCCTTTCTTTTGGGCCAGTTTCATGCTCACTCAGAGTGGCTAGGATGTGCTACTTTCTCCAACACTGATTTATAGGTCTGGAGCCAGGACCAGCAATCAATCAACCAGGACTCAATCTTTGCAAGCAGTAAATAACTAAATAAAGATTGCTTATTTATTCTCAAGAGTTAACCTGCCTCTGAGAGGTAACTGAAATTTCCAGAGAAAGGGGGAAAGCAACTATACCAAGGGGTCGGGTCATGAGAAAGTAAGAGCCTCCCTCCAGCTCAATTTTGAACAAAGTCAAATCAGCATTTTCATGTTTGGAAGCTGTGCATCACATTCACTGCTGCTCGGTTCTACCAGTCCAGGATGGCACAGAGTGACACTTAAACATCCCACATAAGCTTTGCCTGCCACCACAGGCTGCATTATTTGAACTGTAATGGAATATAGCTACTATCACAGAATCCCCTAGAGGAGATGCAGCCAGGCTTGCACACCATGGGGAAAGAAAGAAAGAGATTAATATACATTCATGGCACATTTGCAAAGAGATTGCTTTGCTCATAGCGAGATTTGCACCTGTATAATTGTATCACTTTCAAATTAATCATAATCATACTCTCAACCAATATATAAGCTACAGAGTAGGCCTCATCCTCGGACTCTCATAATCGGGATAAAAATAGCTGGCTCTGAATGCACTAAGGTTTCTGCTGGTACGCAGGAGACAGTAAATCCCAGCTGACCCACTAAGCCTTGGTATTTTGTTTCTGCAAAGCCCTAGCATGGCACGTATCTTTGCATAAGTAAGACCTGGTCTGTACGACAGCAGCACCATAACATTCAGCAACACGTTCCCTTTGCAGAACACTACCGAAGAAGCGCAAGCCTTACTTTTCTGAGGAAAACTTAGGCTCAAAGAGAGGTTAAGTGATTTGCCAGCAGACACACAGTGCCTCTGTCACACGACACAGGACCTGTAACTCTTGGCTTCCCCGACGTACACATTTAATTACTGGGTAACTCCACGCAGGCACAGCGACCCACAAGCGCAGCGTAGCATCAGCCCGGAGCCTCCCTAGTGCCGCGCCTGCCCCTCCCCTGCCGTCTCCTCCAAATGGCTCCCAGCGAAAGGCGGATTCCTTAATTGTGTTATTAGCTGAATTATTAATTGATATGAAAACAGCATTTTACTGGGCATAAAAAGTCATTTGGAAATGAGATAAAACGTTCTCGGCGCTGCCTGCCTCCAAGCAGAGCCGGAGCGAGGGCTCTGACAGCTTATTATGCACATTAGTGCAATCTGGTGAACTCCCAACACGGGGAGTGCAGAGTCCCCCAGTACAGTATCCATCAGGCCGCATCCCTCTCCTTTTCTCTTTCTTCCCCCCCCGTCACTGTCTGCTTTGCATTTATGTGGGAGACCTCAGGGGTAACTTTTTCTTTCTGATCAATCCCAGCTGTCATCACTGCAGAGCTGCTAACGATAGCGGCGGCAGGCAAACAGTATTTTCCCTTCAGCCCCACACTTGGAAAGACTGCCTTTATGCTCCTTCCCCAAACCCTCCTGCACCCCAAAAGGGAAGAGATTGTTTCCCAAGATGCTCCTTGCTGGAAAGGAGCTGCTTGCATTTCTCTGTCTCCAAGTCCTTTGGGTCTCACTGTGGAAATGGCAGTCTGTGTACATACACCTTCTTCTACAAAATGTTCCAGTATTTTACGACAGGGGGGTGCGTGGGGGTGCATGTCTTGATGCCCTTTCGGCCTTTGTTCAAAACCCTGTCTTTAGAGACAATACATTTTCACTCCAGACAGACCCTTTTCCCCTAGTGCTGAGAGGAGACAGCTCTATGGATGCCCACCATGTCACCCACTCCACTCCCTGGGCCTGCCCCCCTCTCCCACCCCCTTGTCATTCCCCCAGGGCTTCACAGAGCTGTGGCAGGAGCAGAGCTGCCTGGCAGATGGTATCAATTAATTTTGAACCTCCGTTAAACAGGCAAAATGTGTGACCTCGCACAAGGCAGATGATAAACCCTGGGCAGCCCCCTCCCCTACCTTTCTTGACCCCCTTTGCAGTCACCCCATAAGTGGGAACCTATCCCCACTGACCCACATCTCTAACACGCAGCCAGAGGAGCCAGCGGACACCAGTGATCATCCCCGTCTCTTACATGCAAACCTTGTAATTTAGCAATAACTACTCAACCACCATTGACCTGTTAATTAATCCATGGATTTTTTGCTGTGCCTTTAATTGTGGGCCCTGATATCTGAGTCACTTTAGACTGCTCACTCTGCGCGGAGCCCAACCAACTAAATGCTACTTCAGCTCTGTAGTAATAAAACACTGAAATATATTGACTCCCTGCCAGCTCTCACACTCGCTCTCTGCCTCTCCGCTTGCCGGCTGAGTGCTGGCGTGTGAAGGGAATATAGAGAGGGGAAGGCATCGGCCGTGAGAGATGAAGTTTGGGACACAGGTGAAAGAAAGCAAGAATCAGTCACTGGTGACAGGCCACCAAGGGCAGCCTCTGATCCCTGCTACAGCCTCGCTCTGACAAACTCAAACCCACTGTTCCGCCATCCCAAAATGAGCTTGATGGCTGTGAAAATTCACAGGCGTGCTGGATCCTGCCTCCTTTCTGCCTTCCACCCCTTAATGAGGAGATCTTTGTCCTCTTGACTATCACTGTCACACTCGCTATGTACATTTGAGATAAAAAGCCAGACGGTATAGGCAAAAAATGAATCTGTGCAGTGGAGAGCCTGGAGATCTATATTTTTTTTGCTAGCACTGTCAAAGCATCTCGTGTAAACACGGATGAATCACCATGAATGCAGTTTTCTGAACTGACTCGCACCTCTTGGTGTCTTGCACTGATGCTAAGTTTTGGGAGATGGAAATAGCAGTTTGAAACCCTGACATGGCAGGAGCCGCAGATGCTCAGCCCCCTTGGACACTGAGTGACTGTGAACCTGGCCCTCGCAACAGCCGTTTGATAACATGGGTCACATTGACGATGGGGTTGGGACAGAGATGAAGAGACTAATGGGTGACAGTTCGGTGCCAAGAGCAGAGAAGTAGGAGGAGGTTGTTAACCCGGTCAAGAAAATTCTCCATTAAAAAGTATTCATTTTCATTTGGTTAAAATCAAAATGGAAGCCCTGTCAGCGGCAGCTGATATTTTCCCTCCCACATGGAAACAAAGTGGAAAGTGATAAGCCCTTCCAATTACTGCCATAGCTTGCTGCCATCGCTTTTGTTGCGGCTGATGGGTTGTCCCGAGCCATTCCCGACGCCCACCTTGTGGTCTGCGGCAAACCGGCACTCCACACAACTGCCCTGCCCAAAGAGCTCACGACCTCCCCTCCAGCTGAGCCCCAGGAGCAGGCTAGCGAGCGGGGTCGGGGGGGAAACACAGGCAACGGGAATAAAAGGGTGTCTAGGGGACTGGTGAAGATGAGGCAACTCCACGAGCAAGCTCTCTCTGCCTTCCTCGCGTCGGTGCATCACACGGGCAAATGGAGCAGTGGTGCCCTTGAAGAGCACGGGCTCAGCACGGCTGGAAAGACCAGCATGCTCCAAAGAGATGGGGATGTGCTGGCCCTGTCACAAAAAGCTACCCGTGCCCCTACGCCAACAGTGTAGTGACACTGTGACCACAATTCTATAGCTCCAAAACTATTCTGCTAGCACACCTGAGACGCTGTAACTGGGGGGCAATGGCAGGACGGAGGCACTTATTGTCGGAGAAGGCTGTTGGGAAAGCAGCCATATAGTGGCCCTATACTTCCTGATCCTAGCACCGCTGTTTCCATGTAAATAGCTAGTGTTCCCAAGCCCGCTGCGTCCCCCTGTCCTTTTCTGTTTGTCTCTGTAAACAGCAATGCCAGAGCATGTCCGGGGTACAAACAGTGGCCAGAACAAGGCTTCCCAGCAACAACGGGTCACACTGGCAACTCTGAGGGGGTTTGGCAGCAGCATTTCTCAAAGTTTCCTTGAGGACTTCCTGGGATCTTATTGTCCTGATGTGCCCTCTCTCTTTTTTAATACTGCAAATAATGTTTCTGAAATGCAGGTCATTTGGGGTAATTTATGATCTCTTTCATTGCCAAGAGAGTCTATCGGCAGTGGACCTCCTGCTGGTCAACACTCGGGGACTTTTGAACAGAAAGGATTTTTCTGTTCTTCCCCCAAAACTGTCTAGAGGCAGCACGGTTGGCTGGGAGGAAGCTGAGAATTGCTTGTTCCAGTGCCGACACATACTGGGTTTGGAGATGCAAAATATCTCAGTGAAAGGACATCCTTTTGCTGAATAGCTCTGTCACTAAATTTTGCTTGATCAAAGATACCAAAATGAATTGCCATGCGCATGAAAAGAAACGTTTTCTCTCAGTTATATCCTATCTAGTTCTTTTATAGAGCAATTATCACTGAAAGAACCATTTCCATCTTCACAAAAAGATATACATTACAAATAGCTCACCGTTTTTGGGCAGGATGGACATTCAACAGACCTCACGCGCTTTAGCGGAGAATTGTAAACCGACTTCATTTTGGAAATGCACTGCTTGACAACGTTCTTCCTGTCACACATATGGGTCCAGCTTAACGGCTGGAAAACCAAGACCTCGGACTTCAAATCTACTTCAAGAGGGTGCTTTCAGTCTGTGCTACTAGGCCTTTTTGCCTGCCATCTAGTGAACTGCCTTGTTCAAGACGGGGGGACAAAGGCCTTGCACCTGATGGATGGCTGAGAGCCTGATGCCAACCTCAGGCAGGACTATAAGGATGATGGGGTGTCTTTAAACCATTTTTTTATTTGCTAAACCCTTGAAAATTCTACAGGTGTCTTCCCCTCCCTATTCACAGGCACAGGGAAGCTGGCAGTTGCTGTACTGCTACACCTTCCTGCATCCTCATGTCCAAAATAAGTCCTTAATACCAAGTGACTGTGATTTAAGTAAAGAGCCTTCACACTCATGTTTTGCTGATTAAAGTACTACTTTAGAGGTGTAGACCTCGGTGGAGTGCTTTAACCCCTGGTGGTAAAAGCAGATCTTTATTTAAATTAAACCTCAGCTCTTCCACACAGAGGCAAAGGAACCTGCACCAACGTTAGTTCTACTGAAAGAAAATCACCCTGAGGAACAGATACGCCATATCGAACCAGCTAAACAGTGGTGACCATGCCAACTTACTTCCAGGTGAACACCTTCCCGGAAAGAAGGGTTGTTTTCATGCAGGGTTTAAATTAGATCCAGCCCCTATCAGCTTTCTGGTATGTCTTTACGGTTTGTCCCGTGAAGATGCTGCCTCGGCTACACTCTGGAAGAACATCTTCCCCTCATCTCTTGACTGCCTTACAGAGCCCAGTAGTTGCTCTGCATTTACATTGGGTTTTCCTTGGAGAAACCTCGATGGATAAGAACTAGAGAGTAAGAGAGATGGTAAATTGGTTCAGGACTGAGGCACAATGCTCAGCCTGATGTGTGATCTCCTCCTCTACTCCAGCAAGAACAATTAAGGCTATTAAGAGAAATCTCACTGCTTGGGACATACACAGGGAGTAACGGCATGTAGGAAACAACCTTTTAAGGAGAGGGAGCAGTCAGACAGGAGCTCAGAGAGCTTTTCCATCTGTGGTCATTCCCAAGGAACTCTAACCAGACATTTACAAGACCTCCATCAACATCCTATCTGGGCACCTTACATCTGAATTTCTACTCACCAGCCTTCCTGGGAGGCAAGGAAGCATGACTGTGCCCATCTGAAAGCGGGAAACAAGATTCAACGAGTTCCTCAAACTCAAACTTGCAGCTTCTAGCAGAGATGAGAATCAAACACAGATTCTCCAAGTCTGGCAGCCTAACTACCTTTTCCCATCCCGCTTCCTATGCTGGAAAGTAGAACAAAAAGTTGCGGGGTTTTGCTTTCTTCTAAAAACAGCGCTCTGTCTCACGTGATCGAGTCTTTACAGCCAACCCTGGCTGTAAAGGGTCCTGAGCTGGACCCTTCCCATCTTAGCCAGCCCCAGACAGCTGCCCTACCCTGTCCTCATACCTCGCAAAACCGTACAGTTCACATCATACTGTGACACACAACAGCAGCACAGGAGCACCTCCCAAGCCTCAGCCCCTCTGCCAGCCAGAGGAAGCTTTCAGCACGGCAGGGGGAATCTGACAAAGACGGCTTCAGTGGGAGGGATCTGCCCAGTTTGAATTAAACCTCATCCGTCACCTCTGTTCAAGTAGGTCCCACCTCGCCAATGCCATATTGGCATAGCAAGCTCAGGATTAGTTTTGAAACTCCTGCCTCCTAAAGCAGCAGCAAGCTGCCTGCAGCCTTTTCAGCTATTTGACCATGCTCTTGCAGCACAGGGAAAAATTCATCTCAATTGAAAGACTGGGGTATAGGAAGTAGAGTGGCATCTCCCAAGTGTCCTCCCCTCAACTCATTGTGGCAGGAGGAGGGGATGGTCCTGTTCAGAGAGAGAAACAGCCGGAATGACTGATTGCATCCATGCCACGGAAAGATGCTGATGAGTAAAACCCAGGCTCCTGCCTGTCATATTTTCAAAACCCCCAGACGCTGGCTCAGAGCCTTGCCTGTCGCTTTCCTTAAGCCTCCGTTGAGGAGGAAGAGCGAAGATCTCCGAGACAGCGTTTAGTGTCATAGACAGTTCGGCAAGAGACAATTTTTCACCCCGTTAAATCCCTCTGCAGAATATTATCTGCTGGTTTTCCCTCTTTTTTATGATTTTCTTATGATTATCTCCTGCTGTTCCTGTCCTCAGCAGCCAAATAAATAAATAGCAGTATAGCTGTCAGCAGCTTTAGCTGAGTAAGAAGACCCTGCAGACAGCCTTGGTGGGCTACACCCCTCCTCGCCCTCAGCACCGCCGCCCTCCAGGCAGTATCAGGGTGCTGAGACCCTCAGGTCTAATGGCAAGAGGAGAGCGGGAAGGGCTGAGCGTGCAGCCTCTCGCTTCTCTGCCCATCTTTTTGCTCTTGCAGGCAAGGACCTGTCACTGTCTCACCTGTAAAAGATGACGATGATGATAACATTAACAGCAACTTGATGGGAAAGGAGGGCTGTGAATATTTAACCTCCTCACCTGTGCTTGGAGCATGTTTTTACCATCATCCCACGGCACAAATGAAAAAAAAACAGCGTCAGAGAGGTAAAGAGACTTCAAACGGGTCACAAGGCCAGTCTGTGGCAGAGCCAGGAATGAAACCCAGCCGATCTGATAGCAAGGCACTGGTGTCTTCCCCATCAAACAATTCTGCCCTTTAAAAAAAGAAATGCACTTCTTTCTTTTGTGTATGTGTATCCTTTATCCCCCACCTTCCCTACTTTTTCCTTTTCTCTGCCTAGTTTATTCCTACAGCAGTCGCACAGGTGTGCAGATCACTTTACATACAAATGGAAAGACAAGATGCCTGCACAGGGGGACTTAAAGAGTCTGCCCACCGCGTTCACTCGCAGCTCGGGAATTCCTTCGCAGACTCATTTTTCTACACTGTTCAGGGATTCTGGTCCCTTTGGGGCCATGTTTAATTCATATCCTACGACTCTCCGAGATCCTTTGCAGGTACTGATCCTGTCTTTTTCATGAGCTCGGTGCTCAGATGTCAGGCTTTTTTCTTCTATACATAGTTTTCTTCTCCTTCTTCGTACTCGGATAAAGCTCTTCCTCTGCTCCCGCCTCCATCTTTGGTCTTGCTCTCTCATTGCCTTTTTCTCCTTCTCTGCTTTCAACATATATTCCTCATCTTTTCTTTCTGAGCATTCTTCTCTTTTCTTTGACACAACCTGTTCTCTTTTCTAACAAGTGTCCTTACTCCCTTTTTCAAATAACCTCCCCAGCCCACACATCTAGGTCTGCCCATGCCTCTACTCCTTCCCAACTTGTCTGTTAGGCAAGTGCTGGATCTTATCAAATAGATACCTTTCCAGGTGTACACAGTATATTAATAACACAATGAACTTGTCACTGCATATATACCAAGTTGACTCATTTTTAACACAACTATTGGAAGCTAAGTCCCAGGGCAGTGCGCTAGCAGTGCCAGCAGCTGCAACAATGCAGAGTTGGCCAGTTTTTGACAGTGTGAGATACCTTAACCCAGCAGTTGCTTATTTGATTAGCGTGACCACTTGTACATCCATTTTTAAAGAAAAAAATAACATTTACCTACTTGCTATTTCTCCCACGCCATGTAACACACTGGTCAAAAAAGCAGAGGAAAGGGCTGTCCTGGTTTCAGGTGGGATAGAGATAATTTTCATTTTAGTAGCTGGTCCAGTGCGTTTTGGATTTAGTGCGAGAATAATGTTGACAACACACTGACGTTTTAGTTGTTGCTAAGTAGTGCTTATCCTAAGTTAAGGACTTTTCAGTTTCCCATGCTCTGCCAGCGAGTAGGTGTACAAGAAGCTGGGAGGGAACGTAGCCAAGACAGCTGACCCGAACTAGCCAAAGGGATATTCCATACTACAGAACATCATGCTCAGTATATAAACTGGGGGAGTTGGCCGGGAGGGGCAGATCGCTGCTTGGGCATCGGTCAGCGGGTGGTGAGCAATTGCATTGTGCATCACTTGTATTTTCTTAGGTTTTATTTCTCTCCCTCTATTTTTTTTTGTTCTATTCCTTTTCATTACTATTATTATTAGTATATTTCGTTTGGTTGTTGTTATTGTTGTTGCTGTTATTATTATTATTATTTTACTTTAGTTATGTGGTGGTTTAACCCCAGCCAGCAACCCAGCCCCACGCAGCCGCTCACTCACTTCCCCCCGACCCAGTGGGATGGGGGAGAGAATCGGAAAAATGAAGTAAAGCTCGTGGGTTGAGATAAGAACAGGTTAATAGAACAGAAAGGAAGAAACTAGCAATGACACTAGTAACAGCAATAAAGTGACAATAATAATAAAAGGATTGG
>JAVKLA010000030.1:4945079-4973793 GCA_034782735.1 Sagittarius serpentarius | reverse complement strand
ATCCTAAACCCAAAACACAGCGCTGTACCAGCTACTAGGAAGACAATTAACTCTACCCCAGCCGAAACCAGGACAAGTTATTAAACTGTCTTTATCTTAACCCATGAGTTTTAACTTTTTCCGATTCTCTCCCCCATCCCACTGGGTGGGGGGGAAGTGAGTGAGTGGCTGCGGGGGGCTGAGTTGCTGGCTGGGGTTAAACCATGACAGGGCCAGGGACCCATGTCTAGATATCTACCATGCCATGAACAGGAAAACACCTCACACTTCCAGCTCTTCTCTGAGTATGTTCCAGACTTCAAACTGCAGTGCTGATGGGAATGAAAGCAAATCTATTTGCCTGAGGAAGGAGAAATTTCTTACCCTGGTGTGATCTCAGTTAACAAAGAAGTGTCAACCCACTCCCAGCTGCCACAGGAACTGGCTATCTGACAATGCTTTGAGAACCCAAAGTTTTTGAAGACATGAATACAGGAGCTTCATGCCTTTATCCTGATTTCTGATCGTGATCTCTTTCCTAGCACCAGAAAGTACAAGGGTCAAGTCAGTTACTTTGCACCTATTTCCACAAGTTTTTAGGAGTTCTGTTGACTTGATGCAATCTTCTTCAACCACTGCCTTCTCTCTATGAGCCATCATACCTACTCTCAAGGATTTTCTCGTGATGAGGTAAAAACTCAAGACGTGATCGTCAGAAGACTTAGACAAAGCTAGTCCTCATGAAACTGGGAGGTCACAACACTGTCACACTTCCTACACCCATTGAATGGGTCAATGCAGCAACTTCTCAGCTCCTGTAAGTCGTGCCCAGACAGCCTGAAACTCAAGACGCTGGGAAATGCCGGAATACGGTCAGTCTACAGGGCTTGTGCAAGTACTGACAATCCTGAGCTTAGGTTTGAAAATAAATTGGAAAAAACCCACAACTTTTTGTGGTTACTTGCCTGGTTTTGAATGCTTTAATCTCCCTTTCCTATGGCTACTATAATATATATGAATATTACAACAATAGCCACTGTCCTCAAATTGCAGGACCGAGGTGATATGGACCCTGCTGCAAGGACTGCCCCAGGCACGCTCCGGTGCGCGGTCCCATCCTCCTAAGCTTGCAGAGCCCCCACCGATCCCTCCGAGCCCCCACCGCTGCTCTGCCTGGCCCTACGCACCTCAGCTCTGCTCCTCCCACGGCTGAGGGAGCAGGCACCCTCCCACCAGCGAGAGGCCAGCTCTGGCGAGTCCCGTTCTCTTCGCCAACACCTGGAGTAAAAGCAAGCAGGAGGAAAGACAGAAAGCAAACAGGCCAGGGAGGCTGAGCTCTCTCTCCTCGATGAAAACCGCTGGCTGCTGCCTTCTCTCTCCTACGCAAAAACTTCTCTCCTTAACTGAGGAGAGAGCGTGAGCCCCAGCAACATCCTGCACTGTCTCCCCATGCGGCAGGCAGAGGCAAGGGCAGCCAAGTGGAGAGCTCTCTCTCGGGCTGTGACAAGCAGGAGCTTCCGGAGCCACAGAGAGGCAAAAGTATTTTTGGCAGGGATTAAATCAAGAATACTTAGGGAACAGTCTGTCTCGCCAGAGAAAACGCAACCATGATGGGCAGCTCAGCCTGCCATGCCTTCCTCCCCACTGCCCCCCAAGGACAATCCAAACAAAATTATTATCGCCATCTCAGGACCTAGGTCGAAGCAACCACGCCCTAGGATCAAAAACGTACGGCGTAGCACCTCGTGGGAGCACTGCAGCTTTCTCTCAGCCTTTCCTGTGCTTTACAGCCTAGACCGATACTACTTCATGCTGACCTCTTAGAAGCAACCCCCTCCTTCCCACCAAAAAAAATGTATCTTGGGTGAGCAAAGGGATACGAAAAAGGAGCAAGGCAGGAACACTGCTGTAGGCGTGGAGACAGACTGGGAAGGAGGGGGTGTGAAGGTTGCCAGACACTACTAATGAGTTGAGGCCTCAGTTGCTACATATCAAGGCCAGCCTCAAAGCTCACCCTTGTTGATCCAAGCTACAGTGGGCCCTTGGCTGGGAAGAAGGGGGCTGAGGACCCAAATTTCAGAGCCTGTTGCAGGAGACCAGCTGGCCTAAACCCCTGTGACGCCCTGGGCAGGGGTCACAGGATGGCAGGGGCCCCACGGAGAGTCAGACAAGGCCACAAGGGCATCAAATGTGGCTAGGTGGGCAGCGCAGCACCAGGGAAAGCAGGAGGGCAGCAGCCATCAGAGAGAGCTAAAGCTATTAAAATACTGCTAGGGTCCTGCCTGCTGGCCGGCAGAGCCAGCACGGCAGGAGAGCAAGCCTCCGGGAAGCGCGGGTAAAGCCCAGCCGCAAGCTGTGCCATGCGAGCATCAGTGCCACAGGCAATAGAGCATGGCGAGAGCTCCACGAGCAGCAGCCGGTGCCGAACTAACAGCCCGCCTGCTGGCACAAAGCTGGGAGAGCTGGGCAGGAGCCTGGGAAGCAGAGAGGAACCGTGCTCCTGGGTGAGCCGGGCGATGTGGGGCAAAAAGGCAGCTGCTTCATACAGCCTCTGCTTCCCAGACCTTTAATGCCCAGCAGTCCTTTGCCCACCCATGGGAGCTGGCACTCCAGCAGAAGGATTTCCCCGTGCAGAAGACAGAGGACAGTGGGATAAAGCAGGGAGAGCATGCTGTGTGTGCTGAGCGTGAGTGTAAGTACCGATCTGCTGGGGCACCAGGCAGTTTGATGAAGGAAATAGAGAATACATGGTGGGACCGAGAAGATGTTCTGCCTGGTCCCATGTGAAGTCAAAGGAAAACTGCAGTCCCTGCTGCAGTTATTATACAAGGCACAAGGCAAAGGGCAGTCACTGAACCCCACAGAGGAAAGAAAGGAAAGGAAATATTAGTCTAGAGCAAAGCTGCTGGCACTCTGGAGTAGTAGCAAAACCACCAGTCCCTTTTCTGCAACGATCATCAGGATTCCATATTGCGTTCACACATCTGAGTTTCCTCTTGCCCTGTTTCTGCCACGGAGCAGCTCAGGAATGAGTTTTACCCCTGTGCCCTCCAAGAAGCTTTCACACTGAAAGAGTATTGCTGAGCACCTCTCGCTACAGGAAAACCAGCACTGAACCACTGATGAAGAGCTTGACTGTGCCTTGTTCACATAATACCTTAATTGGCATCAGTGAAAGCGCTGCAGGAGTGCAGTGAGCAGCCTCCGTCCCTACACGCAGAAATACAACTGCCACACTTGTGAAGCTACGGCTAGAGGGGAATTGAGCTGTTCCCTTCCACTGCACTGTCGAATGTAATTTACTCCCTGGCATTGTGTGATCAAGCAAAGGACGGGCAATAACATACACAGCAGCTTATCCCAGAGAATGGCAACTTCACCTTTTCAGCTTTTAACTGAACCTGACTTCAACTTGAAACATGTATTTGTACCTCTGCCGCAGTGTTCCCATCCCCACGACGAGTGCTGTGGAGGCAGAGAAGGCGGCAAGGGTCTCTGGTATAAACTGGGGAAATCAGCATGCCAGTAAAGACAAAATCCCAAGGCTTTCCCCTGGAGGAGTAGAAGCTGTTTAGAGCAGCGTGTAAATTCACGGCAAGAAGCAATAAAGGTGAGTTTTATACATTCCCATTATTGCTTGTACGTCTTTGCAATAATGTTTATTGACATGTTTGAACGGAGCACAAGCTGCAGTTCGGTTCAACTGCCTGTGAAAATGGGACATTTGTCAAGAAACAAACCTTACAGATCTTAGCAGCTCCTGTCTTCCCAGGTATTAGTTGGGAAATACTGGAAAGAGTATGGAGCACAAGGGAAAAGGCATCTGCTCAGATGCCATGGGTGCCTCGGCCAGCAGTCCCTGAGGTGCAGAGAGGGAGGGGGAAAGCTCAGCAGGTTAATGGGGAGTGTCTTTGCATTGACACTCATGCACAGCCTAAAAGTATGCGTGCACATCAATTACAGAATCCCTATGAGGCACAATAAAATTAACCTTGCATGGCCACAAAGATATACTACAAACGTGTCTTGTCGAAGGCGCTTGGCACGGCTTTAGCCAAGGTACCGTATAAGAACTTGGCTATAACTTCCCTTGACACACAGAGATGCCCTTGCTCCTCCTTTCCGCCAGGCCCTATTCCGTGAGGTGAGAAGCCTCTTCTAACTCCTTTGAATTTTAAAGATCCCTGAAGACATGCAGCACATTTAAAATTCATTAAATGCAAAAGACATTCTTCTTCAGGAGTTATCGTGTCGAAACTGAATGCCCCAGATTTCAACAAGGCTTGGACTGGGCTCTTAGTTTGGTCCGCTGCAGACACGGAAACGACATCGAGTCATGCCACGCCAAAACTTTTGAATTTGAATCCCTGTACTGAGCTTTAAACAGCCAACGGTGCCAAATGTATCACGCTCTGTGGTTCTGCTTCAGGCACGCTTCACCTCTCATCACCCTTTTTACACTAGAAACTCATAGTATGGGGCTACCTCTGTTTCCACAAAAAGCAAGGCTGACACACAGTTCAAGCACTTTAGTCCCTATTCTGTAGCCAACGCTCTCCCACCCTGTCCCAGCACCGTCTCTGCCAGTACTGCTCGCTCCTGAGTGGCAATTATTCCAGTCATACATCCTCTCTACATGTGCCACTCGTTACCGGACAAACTAGACCTAGCCTTATGGACCCCTCCCTTCCCAGCATCCTGCAATGTCACTTTTCATTAAGCTTCATAAACCTTTCAAGTGACAATTCTCTCTGCATTCATTGCTGCACCAGCCCAGGGAATAGGAATGGCCTCTGGTTAACATCACATCACTGCTGTGGCTTTGTTTTTGTGCATGTTGATCAGAAATTACCTGGCTTAGAGAAAGTAATTTAGTGATAAATGATTGCCCGTTCAGAGGTAGCTAGTTTCAGCCATAGCTGCCAGATATTAATCTATTTGTCAATCCTTTCAGATCTTCTGCGCTGATGAGCAATGGTACAGCTAAGGCGCAAGAGCAGCTCCCAACTCTGGGAAGTGAAGCCCCCTCTTCGGAGGGCAGAGAAGAGGGCAAAGAACTTGCTCCATTTCAGCTGCGTTTGCAAGGTGCTCTCGAAGCAAAGGACCAACTGGAAGGGATTAGTGAGGGCCAGGGTTCCAGCTTTGACCTTCAAAGGGGCTTTTGAACAGAGCTGAAAAGCAGGAAGAGCACAGATGTTAAGTCTCAAAAGTGGCTGGGACTGTCTGGATGAAACACTGAGAGTGAACATGCCAAAATTTTTCACTGTTATCAGCTCCCCCCAAACTTTCAACAGGAGCATTCCCACAACAAAATTTTTGGACATAAAGGGACAAAAGTTAAGTGAGTAGCTGGACTCCTCACCTAGGATATGCAGCTCTCATGATCCAATTCCTCTTCTGCAACAGGAGTTCGAAGCTCAGGCCTCCCACCTTTTCTGAGCACTGCCACCTCTCTTTGGTGCAAGAACTAACCACTTACAAAGAGTAGGAGGTTTACACCTCTTTTATGCCCATCAGTGATTCTCTTCAAGAAAGAGGAACACAGAAAAACAACAGCAGCTTTCCAACAGCACGACGAACAATGTAACCCACAGTTTGTTTTGGCCATGGCATAAAATCAGAGTAATTCATCCCAGCCTGCTTGTTCACAGAATGCACAAGTTTTAAGTAAGCACTGGAACACACAGCTCACAGGACAAGTTGCACCTCTCCAGCTGAAAGAGGAGCTCCTAGAAACCTTCAGGATGGATCTGAACTCTACATGCAAATACTTCTGAAATTCTGCGGCACATCATTTCACACGTGGATCCAACTTTCACGTTTGTGGTTCCCAGACACGGAGAGATCACAACATACACCAAAATTTGAAATTTACAGCCTGTTTTCATAATGCCAGCCAGAACTCAAACTCTGGAAACAATTCCTCAGTCTTGTTGTGGATTTAGTATATCGATATAGGCCTTTAGAAAAACTCCTGGCTTTAAATGATGGAGAAGTTTGAAGAGCAGACAGATATCCAAGCCATTACCAGAGTCCTGACTATCAACCGCACTCACACAGTGGCCTTGGTGCAAGCTCCTCTTTAAAAAATCAGAATAATTTGATGGTGCTTCCTGATGCCCCGTATTCAGGATTCCTGGAGTAAAATGCTTCTTTTTTGTGACGGGAAACTTCTTGTCTCCCTTTGGCTGGGGCAAAAGGTCTGCACCTTCCCTTTGCCTCCACTCCCTGCTGGGCTGCAGTACTGTTTTTCTTGAGCCGTTCCAGTTCGGAGGCTCCAGCAGTGAGCCAGTGACAGATCGTGAACTGCCTTACCAAGCCCTGCAGGTAACAGGGCAGCACGCACTCGTCGTCTTGAACACAGATGCGCAAGGCAGCTGGGACCCTTCCACCAAACGTCTCCATCCGCCCACCCCGCTTCCCTCCGTGCTTCACTTGCTCTTTCTCCTCCTCTCCCATAAGCCAGGGAGAGCCAATATTTGGAAACAATTCTCTGCCTCTCCGACTTGGCCCTCGACTCCCCTCTTCCTTGTGACCGTGCCTCCGGCAGAGCTGTGACGGCTGCTGGATGCAGCAGCCTGGGGAGGAGCAAGGCTGCCTTGCCACCTGCAGCTGGGACCACTTCCCCCCTCAGCTCAAATGAGGGAGGAGAGGCGACGATGAGGGAGCATCCCCACCGCCTCCGGGCCCCAGCCGCGGCACCCCGCCACGGCCACGGGCATCCTGCCTGCGGCCGGCTGGGACTCGTGCAGGTGCGATGGCGTCGGCAGGAGCTCAGGCAGATTCCCACACCTCGGGAGTGCCGCCGAGAGTCGTTCCCCCCGCCTCCGAGCCGGCAGGTTTACAAGCCTCTAATTCCCAGCTACAAGCGCTGCTCTCCGTGCCAAGGAAGCAGCGGCGCATGCTGTCATTCACGCGGCTGGAAGGCCACTCCTGCCAGCATTTGCGGCTATCGTACCAGCTGCTCGGGGCTGGGAGCAGATGGCGGGATGGCACACCTGACAGGGAGCAGACCTTCCAAGGACGAAGCGGGAGGAAGAGTTTGCACGCAGCACAGCCAGCCCCAATCCCCAGCCATGCAAAGACGGAGCAAACGTACCCACCCCTCCCCTCTTTTCCACCCCCTCAAGCCACAAGAAGACATTTTCACACTAGGGTAGTCCTGGACAGGTGTCATTGATACCTCTAAATTTGTACGCTTCTCCTGCCTCAGCCGAAATGCCCTTTATTTGAGCTAATTACCAAGCACATTGAGCTAATTATCAAGCAAAATCCCAGCTCAGCCTTCCCCACGAGGAAGTAAGAGCATTTTCTTCGGGAGGGCTCAGCTACTTCAAAAGCCCACTCCACCCCCCAGAAACGGTAGTGCTGCAAAAGGCGAGCACTCTGGCCAAGGGCGAGCGTATTCCTTCTCCAGCCTCGGTCCACCCCAAAAAGAGATGATGACAGAGCACAGGCAATGGAAGTAATCCCAGTTCCAGCTCCTCATCTTCCCATCTCTCCCAGATGAAGTTACCGAAAAGAACAGATACAGGAGAACGTCACAGAGCGCAAGAGATATAAAATAGTGATTACGTCGCATACAATCCATCCTGAAGAACTGATATGTGAGCGCACATACATTTAAATATTTGAAAAGCATCTTTTACAATGAATATCAAAATGACTTACAATCCAAGTCAGAGAAAAATGCCCTTACTTCTCCCTATCTCCCTTTTCTCATTACAGAGATAAATCCCGGGTGCGTCTCTCGGCTGCAGAGGGAGACTGAAGAATATATATATAAAAAACCATATATATGTGTGTGTGTGTATGTATAAAATATACAACAGTAATAATCTCAACAATTTTAAGAGAAGCTTGCTGCAGAATACAGCCAGTCTGGGAGATCAGAAGCTCTGGGTAACAGCCGAAGCCTCTTTCTTCCCATCTGCAAAGCGGGTGGGAAAAGATGCCAGGTAGCAAATGCATGGGCTTGCACTGTGTACCAGAAAGCGAGAGGAAGGTAGGAGGCAGGAGCGGGAAGGATGGTCGCACAGGGGCAGCAGTAGTGTTTGCAGTCCAGCAACCAAGGACAGTCAGCATTGTCAACACCAAGCATGCCAGCAATGTAAGTACAGGTGCTACACCTATCCCAGGATTTTAAATCATGTCAATTGTAGAGTAGCCCCCTTTCCACTGTATTCTTGTTTTATAATGAAAACTGAAATGAACCGTGACTTCAGAAGCTCAGTCTTGTTTGGGTTTTTTGTTTGCTTCTTTCCTGTCAACACCCCCCCAGCTACCGTGGAACTCAATCAGGAGCCTTGGCAGTGCTGCTGCGGCTGCAACCGTGCTGCTCCACACGTCGCAGGGGATGCTCTGACTCAGGGGGGAGCAATTCACACTCGCATACATTGAGATGGAGAGGTGTTGCTCTTTTAATTAAGAGGGCTTCACCTGTATTCCCAACCCTAGTCACACCTGAAAGCATACGCAACAGCACAACTATGTCTCAATGTACTTTTCTCTCTCTTCTCTGTGATTCCTGTTCAATTCACAGGCAGTTTATTTGAATACACTTTGTGCCTGAACCTCTCAATTTCTAAGTGCTTTACTCTACGTAAATACGTATACATTCATAGGTTTTGAGCTGTGTGCCTTCACTGTGGACCTGGGAGCATTACTGTATGCATACTCCTGTCGCAGCCTCCCGGTACAATGCAACGCCCTGCAAAGCCGTTAACACCTCTCACTGGAGCAACGCACAGTGTCCTACCTACACAAGGCTGAAGACTCCTGTCAGCACTCCAATAAACATTCCCAACCCTGAATCATGCAAACGTCATTAATCAGTTTCCTAGCAAACAGAAAGGATTTCTAAACAATAAGAAAAGTTCATTTTTGCCCTTCTTTTTGTCATTATACGAGCCTCAAGGGCAGATGCAAGCCGTATTTTCAAGCCTTGCTCTGCCACCAAAACCACAAAAGGTTGAGAACAATTTACTTTCAGAAGCAGAGGCATCTGGTGAAGCACAAATTATCACTGAGACACATGACAAAAAATTCCAGAATTGGTAGCACTGCGATTGCCTTCGCTGTAGAAACCAGGAGAAAGATAACAGATCTGTGAAGTGGCTTCTACAAAGTGTCACAACAAATAAGGAGGACAGTGAAAAACGCAGCATAAGCCTCCTGACCCACAAACATGCTTTTCCAAACAGTCAAGGCTGTCACCATAATGTGTGCTCTCAGGACCCCGTGCACCCAAATGAACACTTCTCTGTTGTTTTTTTAACTATACGTGCACCGGCTGCCAGGATTTTATAGCTGTGCTTGCCACATAGGAAGAGCACAGCCTTCTCCACCCACAGATGCACCGCTACATTTACACAGCTGTACATGCTTTTCCATAGTGTATCCAGTGATAAGGTGCAGTGCTTGTGCAGTTACAAGCACATGCCAAGGCTCCGGCATCCTGCACAGAGTCCGGTACGTGTGCCCTGGATAACTAATCAGAGCCCTTTGCCCTGGCTGCGTCTCTTACTGTTTGAGCTTTGTAAAAAGTGACAGACGCGTGCATTTCTCCTCAGCTTTGACTCCTGAGTATAGCAGTGCTTGCATGGACCTAGGTGTCGAACAAATGATCAGCCAGCTGTAATGTTACTTTAAATGCAAGTTTGTGTATTGGCTCTGGGAACAAGCCTGAGAGATGCAGTTGAAAAGAACGCAGTCGCTCCGAGTACAGGATCTGCATAAATCACTGTCCAGTATATTCATTCCTATTGACAGATTAATTCCTTTCTCAGGTTTTGCTTAAAAGTGTACCACTGAATACTAATAGCAGTCCCCAGAGCTGCAGTAATGTCACTCAAGGCAGGGTGAGAGATGCCGGAGGGAATGATCTATGGCCTTCTTGATGGGGGAAGCTCCCAGCTGCTCCGGCTCCCCAGCTGGCAGCTGGCAGCAGTGGGTGGAAGGAGCCACCTCTTCACCTTGCCAGTGGATGGGATTACCTGAGTCTCTAATGCTGGCAGGAGGCAGCACTGTAAGGAACTCTGCAGAGACACTAGACCTGGAAGAAAACCTCTCCAAGTCTGCCAGAGTGAAGTTGGAAATAGCGAGGCGAATCCTTATCTCCCTATAAAACTAGCTGCGTATGCAACGCAGCAAGGGCACTGGCCTGAGAAGCAGGGCAGGCAGCGAAGCAGGGAATCTCTGTAATGTTTTCTAGCCCCAGCTGATTCCTTGGGTGCATTTTATTCTCCGCACCTGAAAAAAATGAATGCAAAGATATTTTCACTTAATCAGGTCTCCCAGCCGAGGTGTCAGGCACAGAGAAATGGCTTGTCACTCCAATGCTTCCCAGCATGCGCTTGCTGCACCAAGGAATGGAGGGCAAAGGGATTACAGAATTAAGTGATACCAGTACGGCAGCCGGAGAGTGGCCTGTCACTCGGAAGAAAACTCCATTTCATTTCGTGATTTACTAAGAGTGAAAGTTAAAGTGGTGGGGCCTGGCCAAGTCCCAGGATCTATAAGCAGGCGACGTCAAACCGGCAGCCCACGGCAGCCCGCAGCAGGCCACCTAACCCTTCTCTGGGCAAGGCAAGAGCAACTGCACAGTAATCCCTTGGTTCAGGCTTAGGTGCAGGCTTCTAGACTCCTATCAGACTTCATCACTGCCTGTCAGTTACCTGGAGGACCAGAAGCGGTGTTTTCTGGGAGTCAGGACAGGGGCATTAGCCCTGCAGCTCTGGAAAGGTGGCTTCCCATCTCCATGGCATTTGCATAACGCCAGCAAGTCGGAAGGGAAACGGTTGTTTAAGCTGTGAGGTGCCCACTTGATTTTTATTGACGACAACATCAGGACCTGCCTGGCGAGGTCCTGCACAGATCAGGATAATGTGTAAGAGCAGAGAAAAAGGCCCAGCCAGTGCAGTTCCTCTACCCCACCTCTCCCTTTCAAGCGGGCTGCTTGCACCAGGGTGTCTCCAGCAGCAGAACTGGCAGGACTGTGGGAGTCCATAGCGCTGTGTCTGCCTCTGCTGATGACAAACAACCCTTAAGGCTAAATTTGTTCCTGCCCACACATTGTCTTTAGTGAAAGCACTCTTTTTTTTTCCTCCCTCCTCCCCCCAAAAGAAGTCTTGGCCTCTATTGCTCTTAACTCTTCTCCACTTGCTCATGTAGAGATATGACTAAGAACCCTTAGGTCAAAGCCCTCAAAAACAACATCTCGCTCTTCTATTTTTTAGTGCACTCCTCCACCCTGTTTCGCCCCATCAGACTTCCATCTTCCCCTAAGATCCCACCTGCCTCCTTCTGTGTCCGCTTCTCTTCCTCCTTCAAACAGTCCTCCCCGGCTGTACGCTGGCTGGGATGGTCTAGCCAGAACGAACACCCATTACACCTTCTTTGCAAACGATCACAGCCCCTTTGTTACCGTTTGAGTCAGGTTTCTCCCCACATTTCGGGTCGTGGTGCCTCCCCCATCACTCCCCGTTCCACCAGAACTGAGGGTGCAGAAGGGCAAGTGATGAGCTCCTGCCAAAAGGCACAAAGCAGCAACTTCACAGGTATTGAGGGGAGCGCCTGGGTGAAAATGGGGAGTTTGCAGCTGGCTGGCTGTTTTTCTCTAGCTGGCTGAACCAAACTCTAGAGCTTGATGTCTCTCAACTTGGAGAAAAATCTAGTTCACTTGACTCTATTTCAGGTTGTAAAAAGTGTAAATAGAGCACTTTTATAAAGCCAGGGGTATCTGAAGGCAGATTAATCCCCAAGTGTCACGAATCAATGCAACACAGTTTCATACTGCAACGATAACCATTCATAGGCTCTTTATCCATCAGCCAGCTTTGTTCCTATTGATTGTGTCCCGTCAAAAACTCAACTGTACCTTAATGCCAGCAAGGGCCTTCTCCCTGCCCTGTTTCAGTGGCCGAGAGTGCACTGCCTTCCAGCTTGGTGCAACAGTCCCAGCCTTGCACAGCTTAGAGTCCTCAAGCTTCTGCTTGTTGTCCATATCATACACGGACCCAACGGTGACACAAATGCTGGTTTGGTCCACGCAGGTGCTGGCTAGCTCTTGGCTAGAAAGATGACAGCACACATGATGCTGGAATTAAAAAGCAATACCTCTGCTAAAGGGTTACCTGCCTCCTCCTGCTCTGCCAAAGGAACGTGTGCTGATTACGCTCACGTCCTAGACAGCATCACTTGTACCACGCAAGCTGCGTCTTGCTCCCCATTACAAGCTTATATGCTGAGCAGCACCCTGCTTGCATGGGAGCCACAGACCATCAATACCCCATGAAATGTACGTATTCTGCTACTAAGCAAAGACTTTCCAGGTAGTTTTGATGCTCTGCTATCTCCCCATCTTTTCTCATTCCTCCCCTCCATTCTAGCCTCTATGCTTTCTTCTATTTAGACTAAGTCCTTGAAGACTTTGAAATCCACCAGCACACAACTACCTTCGTTCTCTTTCTGCGTCTTCAGATTCTTCCACTGGCCTTTTTTCTTCTCTTCCTCACTCCTTTCACCTGTATCTCTGCCTGTGCTCACTCCATACATTTTGTCCCCCAATACCTCTCTCCCATGCCTTTCTCTGCTTCCAAGCTCTTCTATCAGTCTTTTTTGCTTTTCCATTTCTCAAATCTACCCTGAATTGTCTTGTCTTTGCCATTTTTAAGCAAAATTAAGACTGCCTATGAATGTTAAGTGAAAGGCACCTCCCTGGATATTTTTAAATCTTCCAAAACAAGCCCTAAGGCTCAGTCAAAGCCTATTTGCCTAGAAACAGCTACACAAAAAGGCTTGCACCAGCTACAGACACGGTTAGTTCTTCACACAGACACCAGGAGGTACCTGTCTGTTCTACTTTATCTCCAAACAGTGGCACTGAAATACCATTCAGATTCTCTTCCTTGTCCTTCCTTGGGTCAGTGCTAGGCAGAGCTGAAGGGTAAACACAGATTAACTGGTTTACAGCACTTCTGATTTGGCCAGTACAGGGCTTCTCTATGTACATCCACTGCTCTGATACACCCCACAACACATAATTTACTTTATTTACAGCGCAGGTAAACTCCGGAGACCTCCTATTCTAGGTACAGATTTGTAACATTGCTTCTCCAGAAGTGAGGCAAGGCCATAGTGCTGGGGGGGGGGGGGGATGTGATGGTATTGCCAATCAAATTACTTGGGTGCAAACCTATTCAAAAAAGAGTGCCTGGATTTGACAGTTTTGCCTCAACCTTTACCTGCAATCAGCTGGAAAATCAAGGGACTAAGCCTGGCTCCACAAAAGAAAAAACATGGTCAAATGTGGCACGTATCTTGAAAAATGGGAGGACCAGGGGATTATAAAGCAGAGAGCTTAGCTTCGGTTCCCAGGAGTCGACTGGGACAAATAACCAGGCTACTGTTAGGCACCTGCAAGATAACAAGGAGATGAGTAACAGGCAACATGTACTTGTCAAGAAAAATCATGTCAAACCAATCTAATTTTCTTCAGTGGAAGGGTAACAGGTCTTATGGACAGCAGAGAAACAGTTCAGTCATACATCTTGACCTTAGCAAGCTTTCTGACACCCTTTCTCCTGACATGCCTACAGGCAAGCTCGGAAAATATGGTCTAGATGAACGCACTACACAATGGCTACACAACCTGTTGGAAAACAGTACTCAGAAAGTGGTTACCAATGGTTCACTGTCAAAATGCAAGGATACACCAGCGGGGTTTCTGCAGGGATCTGTTCACAGTCTGGTGATATTCAATATTTTCATTAATGACCAGGATAAAGTCTGTTTATTGAATTTGCAGATGACAGCAAGCAGAGCAGGAGTAAACATGGAAGACAGGTATGGAATTAAAAATTATCTCATCATATTTACAACATGAACTGATAAAAAGTGGAATAAAATACTATACAGGTGTGTGCGAGGTATCGCACTTGGGTAGGAGTAATAGCCTGCATTGACGCAGGATGAACAACCAGGCAGTTAGCAGCCTGGCAGAAAAGAGGGTTACAGTAGGAAAGACAACGGCAGACCAAAAGCTCAACATGAATCACCGTTGCCTCGCTAGCAAGAAAGAAGCAAATACCGTATAAGTGTACAAGGGTGCAATCTGCAAAACACAGAAACTAATCCGCTTTAGCTAACACTGGTGGGAGTCAGCCAGAGTACTGTGTCCACCTTGCAAGACTGAACCCAAAGGAAAGGGTGGCCCCGCTGGAGAGAGACCTGAGGAAGGCCATGGTACTAATCAAAGTTGAGAAAGAAGCATTTGTAAGGGAGCTTGAATGCATTGGGGCTGTTTACTTTTGAAAAGACAAGCAGAAGTGGAGACATTAAAACAATTTCCAAAAACATTAAAGGTTTCAGAAAGAAACCAAAAACAAAAAAAAAAAAAAAAAGATGAGAACAGTTTGTTCTGCACGCCCATGGCAAATGCAACAAGGAAAGTGGGGATTGCAGAAAGTGAGATTAAGGTTAGACGTCACCTCTGAGATCCAGCGGTAAGGACATTTAAGCACCAGAAAAGATTGCCTCGGGTTGCAGAGACCCCACTGTTGGAAGGCATTTTGGAGTCAACTAGATAAACGTGTCAGGAAACACCCGAGTATAGCTGATCTGGTCTTTCAGCAGTGGGATGAATGAAATCCCCTCACCAGGTTATTTCTTGCCATCTCATCGTGAAAAGTCTCTCTCTCTCACCCAAACACTAATCCGCGTACAATCCGTTCCTCACAGGCATTGCTCGCAGGCATACGACAGCTACGAAAAGTAAACTGGACTGCTGGTCCACCTGCTGCCGTGCCACGTAGTGCTGCCAGTGCTTTGTACAGTGACAGTGACCACCCCACAGTATCTTTCTAACTGTGCAGTGGAACGGGTTAAAACTTTTCTTTCAGTCTGATTAAACAGATCAGCTTATAATGCAGGCCGTAAGGGATTTACTTTTTGGCATCACTGGGGATGACCCCACCAATGTAAGAAGCTAAGGCAGCCGATCCCAAAATAGGGGTCTTGACTCCAACTAAAAAGTCTGAAATCCTGGAGGAAAGACCACTGCCCCTGAAAATGGGGCATCAAGAAGAAAAGTTTGGAAACTGCTGAGCTATGGGCTTTTTCTCCAAGAATCTGACAACTTTCCTTCTCAATTGAAAGCTGTTTTGCGATGCAAATCCTATATCGAGGTAGTGGCCTTTGTAACTCTATATTTCTCTACAGTATAAGGAGCAGCAGGACAAACACAAGCTCCTGTAGCAGTGACCTGGGTTATCAGGCAGGTCTGTGATTAGAGCTGCTCAGAAAATGGAATTTTGTCCATGGGGAAACCGTGCTGCCCAACACTTTCCAAGCAAAAGCACTCTCTACGTTCCCATCCTCCTCTTTGCCGGTGAGTGGTTACAACAGCCTCTACTGACTGGGGACCAGTTCCAGGGGCCAGTCCAGCACCAATCGCTAAATATTTCCCCAGTGCACGTCCCGTGCCTAGCTGTACGGGATCTAGGCAGTCTGGACTTTGAAGGTAAACCACAGGATGAGAACAGAACGCCAGAGCATTTTTCACGACCTTTCTAATGAAGATATTCAGGTCTCAAAATGTTACTAGCTGAAAGGACACTCATGCCTTTTCTTTTCTAACAGTTCTGTGGTGGGAATACGGATGACTCTGCACCACCGCATAAAAGGTATAAATACCAAGGGAAGAGAAGAATGGCTTGGGTCAGTCCAAACGCATCTAATTAAGGAAGAAATGACACCAAGAAAAACAAAATGAAAGCCTGGGGTGAAGGACTACTTAGCTCAGAGTGTGACACCCCATATATAATTCTCACCAAGAAAACGCAAGATGCCTCATCTCCCATGCCTTTGCATTGACATGCAAAACAACTGCAAGATTAGATCCCTGCAAACTGCCTGCTTGTACATATGCATGCCTCCTAGTGAAAAGAGCCACTGATTTCTGAGGCCACTTTCCCTTCCTGTGATTTTCTGAACTCCTCTTGTGGAGTCTCCAGATGGTGTCCTTACAGAAATGGAGGCTCGGTGCTCCCCTGGACCCTCACATGGTTAAGCACTTAGCCATTGCCACAACGAGAAATACCTTTTACAATTCAATTTGCTTTTTCTCAAGGATTACTAGAAGCACCTACTCTCGCTATAGTGAAATGTTAGGCTGCAATAAATGATTTCACCGTAAGAGGTTTTAACTGTCATAGGCATCAAAATGGCTTTGCAATGGTTATGAGTAGATTTAACTCAGAAGTTTGACAGTCCCATGTGCTCAACAGCACACTGAATGATTCGGTAATGACAGTGTACATATCTCCCCAGGGGACCCCAGTGTGAAGATGCACAGACACTTAAGAGCTCACATCCCCATCCCCAGAAACAACGAGGGCATCTCGCTTCTTTGGCTGTGTTTGGGCAGGGAACCAGCTTTTCTTTCAGATCACATTGTTAGCAACAGTGAGCAAAGGCACCGGGGATGATTACGCCTCACTTCTGGAGGTATGTGACAAGTCTCCCCCCATTTGTTCACCTGATGTTGCATTAACTATCTGCAAGGGGATTTCTATGCCACTTGCAAAACTGTGGTACGAGAGATAAGAAGCAAGGTGTGGCAAGAAACATTATCAGAGGAGGAGATACATAGCCCACAGCGGATACCAGACTAGGGCACAAACTAGCTGGCTCATGCCTGTCCTGCAAAAGGCAACACCTCCTACAGCACAGCACCCGTAAGGCCATGCTGGGGCGCTGGAAAGGGTCCAGAAAGGAAAGGAAGGGGTTCCAGCACATCACCGCCCTTCGCATGATGCCTGGGGCGAGGAAGAGGAAATCCCCCTGCTCTCTACAAGGTAAAAAGCTTATGCTGAAACAGGGTTACTCCAAGCTTGGTATCTGGAGCAGGTGCAGACATTTGGCTGCCTTTCTCAGGGAATGCACCATTCACAACTGGAGACAGATTTTTTCAAAAGAGCTAAGATCACATTCGGGCAACAGACCCAGCGTCCAGGTTTTCAAAACAGAGCTCCTCATGCTGGGAGCGAGCATGTTTGAAAAACGGGACCTGTAACGACAGTCACTAGAAGTCTCACAAGACACCACTACATGTGCTCAGACCCTCTGGGGGCAGCAGCACGTGTTAAACACTCCCGCGTGGATGCTTCAAAATTCCTCTCGCCCCCTCTGGGACACGAGGTGGGTTCCCAGTCACTTAGGCAGCTGACTTCACCTATTCAAGCCCCGTGATGTTCAGACAAATGCTTCTACTTTTTAGAAACTAAAACGCAATTAAAATATTTTCTAGAGAGACTCAAAGAGTACAGTGAGAACTTCTTTTAGAGGAGATTTTGGAAACTACAAATTTCTCGTTCCAAATAAATTTCAAATAAACTTTTCATTTAGCAGCAGAACATCCTTTTCTTCTGCATATGGACCTATGACCAATCCCTCTGCCCTTCCCAAATGCCCTCCTAAAACTGCTAACATGCGGAAATCTGAAGTGCTCCAGCTGCCAGATGAATCATATACACGCTGTACAGAAGCCATGCAACACAATTCCACTTCTGAGACTGCGACAAACATAGTTTCATTAGTAATTCTTCTGACATGGCCTACAGAAACTGTAACAAACATAGGGAACACACAGCAGCCATCAAGGAAAAGGACGCCCAAGAAAGTGCCCATGCAATTAACTTCCCTCTCGATGAGGATATGCCCAGTGAAACGAATCAGACAAACACAGGGCTGATGCATTTTAGACAACAACGGATATTAACAACTAAAAATCATTCCACAAACTTCTAAAAGTAATACGGCCAGCTCCTCTAAAAATACTGAAGAAGGAAGAAAAACATGTGCGTAAGCCCAGGAACGTCAGTTATGAAACAGCGGCGGTCTCAAACTCAGTTTGGAGGATCCATGTAAAAGGATAATGCAGAGAAACAGTACCACTTCTGCCCTGGAAGATTACCTCTGCAAGGCGAAGTCTGGTTTGCGTAAAAAGTGCCAAAAAATTCCACCAGTGACAGCTAAAACTACAGGCAGATGCGATGTACCGTTGCACTATTTTAGTAATTACATTTCCAATTTTATAATAGGGAATGCAAAACGTTTACTTAACTAGAACAAAACGCTGTTCTTTCCTAGGAAACTAGTTTAGCTTTCAAAGCTGCCTCTGTTAGAGCTGACCAAGTGCTCTAAACCATAAGCGCCCTAAAGCAGTGAACTTAAAATAAATCAGCAGTGCAGGTGAACACACCGGATGCCTGCAACCCATGACAAGAGTGTAATCCCACACACGCTTCCTGCTAGATCGCAACAGTCAGTTTGACAGCCGATACCGCCTTCAGAATAACTGTACCTGCAACAGGCACTACTACGGCTCTCCTGACAATAAGCAGATTTCTCTCAGACAGCTCCCAAGTGCAGAAAAAAAACAGTCCTGCTTTTCACCCCTTCCAAATTATTCCTAGTCATTATCAACATCTCATACTTCATACACCAAAAAAATCCCAGGATCTTTGGCAAAAACTGTTGAGCCAGTGAGAGGGTCCCCCCCCCCCAACTTCAAAGAGTCCTCAATAGAACCATTTGTTAATGGGATTCCAAAAACTTGTCAGGGCTGCAAAAATTCTGCAAAAGACACACGGAGGAGAGAAAGGCTCAAAATGAATGCATGTAAAACGTTTCCAAAATGTTCCAAGTTTTGGAATGCTAAAGTGTGTTGAAACATTAAAACACTGCCAGAATGTTTTAACATTTTTATGCGTACAGAAGCTTTAATTGGAATATGATAATACAGGACCTAGAAGTGAATATTACATGCCCCAGTAGGGGACTGCCAGTCTCCCTTTCCAAATGAGAAAATCTTCATGATTATTAGCTTCCAGTCCTGTGCTGTCATAAGATATCAGAAACTTAAATCTCTCACTATCTCACAACTCAATCTGCCTAGGAAACTTCTGGGGAAAAAATACACATTTAGAGAAAAACCGCATTCATTTGGCGGGTAGATCTGACCCTGCTCTGCCCAAGTACGACTATTTGAAGCAGATCATGAGTTTGCAATCGGTATTTTTGATCCTGTCTGCAAGGAAGAAAATGGACTCCCGAGATCTCTTCCAACCTTTCATTTTTGCTATTCTAATATTGGATTGATTCCCAGGCAAATGAATTACTGGATGCAATGCAGGTTAGACACTCCAGGGTACATAATGAATGGGTTTTTTATTATTATTTATATATCTAAAGATATATGCGTGTGGCTTTGCAATTAGCTCATAGGTTTAACTTCCAGACACGTGCACAACAGGGGAGAGAGAGAAATAAAACAAGCAAGGTTTGTGTCTACGCTCATAAATCCATTCCGCGTAAGATTTGTCTCCTCTCGCTCTGCCCTTGATTGAGTTTTTACTGCCCACCGTCCCAGGAAGGCACTGGATACCGGCCTCCTAGGAAGGCATGGGTTTATTTGGGGAATTACTCCTATCCTGCTCTAGAAGAACAAGGTCCACGGTTGTGATTTAGCAACATGAGAGAGTTAGGAAGCATTGAGGGGAAAAGAAAGAGAAAGCCAAGAGCCTGCAGAATGAGTCCTCCTCCCAGTATGTACACACACCTGTAACACGCTTCCATGCGAGCTCAGCGGACACCCATCTCTAAAAATCACCCCAAGTGCACATACTACATCACGGTTGAGGAGGCCCGCCAAGCACGCTGGCACTCTGGCAAAGCCCAGATCCTGGCCCAAACTCTACTTTCGAGGTTTAATCCCTGAAGTCTTCATCCACCAAAGAAAAAAAGTGGTTCCACAGGAGCTGAGGGGGGCCGGGGAAGCCGTGCACAGCGCCGCTAAAACAGCAGCAGCTGCTGCTCAGCGTGGGCAATTTCCCTTTATTTTCCCACTGGGAAACCTCCTCTAAAGGCGATATTCACGACGGGTTCAAGCAGAAGGCTGTGAGTTGGTATTCCTCATCCCCCTCCGGCCTGGTGCTTCCCCACAGCACGACAGCCCTCCCAAAACCCAAGCGTGTACCTCCTTCATCCTGCAGACGCCGGGAGAGCGGGTCGCAGCTGCTCGGAGGTCGGTGCCTCTGAAGGGTCCCAGGGAGGGCAGGCTGAAGGGCACCTCCAGGCCCACTAGACGCTGCCAGGGAAAGCAGGTCTGCTGGGGGGGGGGCTCTGCCTTCTCCTCCACCCGTGTCCGTCCCCCCCGCCGCCCCCGGGCACCGACGGGACAGGCTGCACAGCACTGCCACGGCCCACGGGGGGCTTCTGCTGGCCACGGCTGCCCACCTGCCTCTTGGCCACGGGGGTCACCGTGCTGCTATCACAGTGCCGGCCCTTCTTGGTTGGTTGGTTGGCTGCCCGCCCGCCCGGCGACCACGCTGACGTCACAGCGCCTGCCCTGCCACTTGGCTCCCCCACCTGGTGGCGGCGCTGACGTCACAGCGCCTGCCCGGCCACGCGGCTCCCCCGCCGGTGGTGGCACTGGCGTCACAGCGCCTACCCCGCCCCGATCGGCTCCCGGGGGCAGAAGCTCCGCCAGGCAGAGGAGGGCGAGAGCCGCAGGCCTGGCTCCCCGGTGACCCCTTCCAAGGGCTCTGACCCCGGCGCTGCCACCCACCTCCTGCCCGGGGAGCGGGGGGCGGCTGCTGCAGCTCCCCGGCCTGCCGGGCCCCCACCGGCCCCCGCAGAAGCAGAGCAAAGGCACAGCCGCCATCAAGCAGGGCTGGGGGCGGGCGGGCAGGCAGCGCGGCTCCGCGCCCCGGAGGCGGGCAGGCGCCCCGGGGATGCTGCCGGCCCCCCTGCCCGGGGCAGGGTGAGCGAGCAACCACGGCTGAGCTTCGGGGGCTCCGGGAGGGAGCGGTGACGGCGGCGGCCCCCGCGAGGAAACGGTTTCAGCGCGGTGCCCCAGGCGGGGTTGGCCTGGGCGGCAGGAGAAGGGCTTCGGCCTGGCGGCGGAGGCGCAGGCAGCGCCGGCGGAGCGGCCGCGGTGCCAGCCCGCACCTCCGCGGCGCTCTCCCCGCACTGAAGTGCCCGCTGTGGCTTCCACCGTCCGCCCGGCCCGCTACTTCCGAGCTTCCGCAGTTCGTGGATTTAAAAGGTTTTTCAGCGGCATTAGGTCCCCTGTATGAATTTACTGCGAATAGACTTGATTTTTCTGGCCACATCACTGCCGATTATTTAGGAACAGACTTTTTCAGAAGCGGCTTCAGGGAGACAGGTTGCCGCCATTCCGCTGTCAGAACTAAAAAATATGACCACAGAGTGCATAACATTGCTGATATCCTTGGAGTTAGTGCCTCTCTCCAGGGTGGGAAACTCCTGGCTTTTCAAGGACGGGGGAGCTTGTGTTCATTTTTAAGATGTTGCTTATAACTTTGACTTAGATTTAAAGTGAACGCAGTGATCCTTCACTGGATTTTACGAGCATGTCATTTCTGAGGAGTCTCATACGCCTCTGCCTAGGCACAGCACACGCCGTGGAGCCTGATTCTGCAAGGTGTGGTTAGCGGTATCAGGCCCGCGTGAGAGTTTAATGTTTTCACGGGATTTTTCACATCGGTGCTGGAGCTCTACGGCAGGGCAGGCTGACAACGGCTTGCAGCATCACTGCTGGAATGTGACAAACTGGAAACAATGCTTGGTTTTTTTTCCAAGGTTTTAAGCAAAAAAGTTGTGGCAATATGTATTTATTGTATTTGATATAATATGTACTATAAATGGCACATAATATATGAATATGTGCCCTACGTACATTTACATAACTGTATAAATAAAACTGTATCAACTCACAGTATCCCTGTTGCTGGTGCTTTACATTATCACCGGTCTTAAAAGAATCCTACCATAAATGAAAACGGTCATGGGTGAACTATAAACACTATTTCAAATGTGCTCTGACTCCTCTAGATAGGTTTTTGTTTGAGAGAAAGTGACTTTCATGCAGCCTTGCAATATTATTTAATTCCCAACCTGACATTCTACTACCACCTTCACTCAGCTCCATATATCCTTTATCCACAGCAATTTTTTAAGAACTTCACACGTTTAATAGCAGGTTTGTGGACAAGACTTTGTAACGCTTCTCCTTGGAGAGACGCATCCAGCCATGGAACTTATTTAGGGAAGGAAAGTCACACTTGCCTTCCACATGTGACTTGGCTGTGTCGCTCTGACAGATACGATAGCCTTAAACCTGGAGGCTTTAAAACAGTAGTCTGCCAAAATAAAATGAACTGCAATATATTTCATGTGTTATCCCTGCAGTGTCATAACAATACCCATTTTTTACCCATTCTTCAGACAGATGCGTTCCCCTGTCAGATTCCTTGTGCAGCTGCATAACCACTTGCAACAAGGCAGCAGAGGAGATGGGGAGGGGGCAGGACAGGGTAGCGAGGAACCTGCACTGCCAAACGGATCTAAATACTGCATACCAAACCACAGCCTTAAAGAGAGCTCCAGCTCCGTCTTTGCTTGCACTCACAGATAATGCTGCTTAAATCACCAGTAGACCCCATCTCTTGAGCCACTTGTCCCTGTCCTTCTGCCATCTCCTCCATTACACAGGCACAGTATATTTGTGTGGCTACATGATGAACTGAATCAGAAAACTGACTGGAAAAGAATGAGTCAAAACAAGACATTATTTTCCAGCTGGATCAGGACCAGTTTCCTGATCTGATAAATGCTGTGGCCTACTACACACTCGTAACTAACCAATGGAAGGGGTGATGCAGGGGCAGTAATAAGAAATCAGCAGTTGCTTAAATTGGCACTTCTGCCCAAAAAATGCCTGCTAAGTGGTAGCCGTGGTGACAGGGAGGGGTACAGTGATTCTGTTCCCTGCTAGATGCATTGCTCCTCTGTCAGACGGCTCCTGTCCTCACTGCTGTAACGGCTCAGCTGCTTGTGAAGCACCTGCCGAACTACTTGCACGTTGCAGCTCAGCATATTCAGAATAAACAAAATCTGTGCCAGTTTACTTATGGTGCCAGTAGCCTGAGGGGAAATGCAGGAAGCCAGAAATCATAATTAAGCAGAGCATGTGGGGGTTAACATGTTTGTTATGAAAGCTGCTGCGCCTTCTTGGTATTTGTGCTCCAAACATTGGAAGAGCAAATAAAGTCATATTCTTACCCTAATGATTTTCATTGTGCTGATGATGTGTCACTCCCGTATGTGTTCGACAACAGAAGGCTTAAAAATGAATGGTACCTAGCCCTGATGGAAGAAGTGGAATTTCACTTTTGTCCTGCTCCATGTACAAATTTTTCAACCACTTTTAAATTACAAAATCCTTCACTTAAATCCTTAATCATGACAGTGAATGACAGGGTCTTTGTTTTAAAAATCTTACAGTTGAAGATGTATGTAGAGACTGAGCTGAGGCTGGAAACAGAATGGAAAGTGAAGGGAAAGAAGAACAAAGAAAAACTGATTTTAGCTGAACATTTCTGCGAAACTCTTGGGGTGTTCTATTTTAGTTCCACCTTTTGCTTTTATCCATTAGCATTTAGTTTCGGACTTCAAGAATGTTTTGAATATGTATGCTGAAATCACTGGCAAAACACAATTAAAAGTTTTTTTTTTAAATTATTTTCTCAATATTTTTTCAATGCTGAAAAGTTTGAAATTTTAGAATTACATATGTTTGCTGAAGTTTATTTGTCTCAATTTTTAAACTTTGATTTTATACATATCGCACGGTTACCTTGAAAGAGATCAGGTTTTGATTAGTAACAATAACTTCAGCCAGTGGCACCTGCCTCTCCAAATCTGCTGTAGGTAGAGCTTCAGGAATGTTCTCAAGAATGACTGAGCACTGAAAAAACCCAAACCAAAAATGGTGGGATAAAATTCTCTTTCTTTCTGTATGAAAACACAGCCAGTCTTAGCAAATCTTCAAAGTTTGACAAGAGAGAATTTTTTTCTTGCTGTGACACTTCCTAGAATAAAGTCATAAGCTGAGAAGCCTTCATGGATATGAACTGTAGACAAAACCACAGAGAAAGTAAAAATAAGTAAAATGTAAAACATAAAATTGAAACCACAGAAGCTGAAATCATTCTCTATTCTACACAAATTGTACAGGTCACTCATGTTCTGATACGTCTCAATCAAATCTCAAGAATCTGTCTTTATTTGGATCATGCCAGAGTGTCTGTCCTTGTGGTTTGCTGAGACTGGGTGGACACCAGATGCCCACCAAACCCGCTCTGTTGTTCCCCTCCTCAGCTGGACAGGGGAGAGAAAATATAACAAAAGGCTTGTGGGCTGAGATAAGGACAGGGAGAGATCACTTACCAATTAACATCATGGGCAAAACAGACTCGACGTGGGGGGAAATTAGCTTAATTTATTACCAATCAAATCAGAGTAGGATAATGAGAAATAAAAACTAAATCTTAAAATACCCTCCCCCCACCCCTCCCTTATTCCTGGGCTCAACTTCACTCCCGAGTTCTCTACCTCCTCCCCACTGAGCAGCGCAGGGGGACGGGGAATGGGGGTTGCAGTCAGTTCATCACATGTTGTCTCTGCCCTCCCTCCTCCTCACACTCTTCCCCCACTCCAGTGTGGGGTCCCTCCCACGGGAGACAGTCCTCCACGAACTTCTCCAATGTGAGTCCTTCCCACGGGCTGCAGCTCTTCACAAACTGCTCCAGCATGTGTCCTTTCCAGGGGGTGCCATCCTTCAGGCACAGACTGCTCCAGCATGGGTCCCCCGTGGGGTCACAAGTCCTGCCAGCACACCTGCTCCAGCGCGGGCTTCCCACGGGGTCACAGCCTCCTTCGGGCACCCGCCTGTCCCAGCGTGGGGTCCTCCCTGGGCTGCAGGTGGAGATCTGCTCCAGCGTGGACCTCCCTGGGCTGCAGGGGCACAGCCTGCCTCACCGTGGTCTTCCCCACGGGCTGCAGGGGAATCTCTGCTCCGGCGCCTGGAGCACCTCCTGCCCCTCCTTCTTCACTGACCTTAGTGTTGGCAGAGTTGTTCCTCTCATATATTCTCACTCCTCTCTCTGGCTGCAGTTTCTGTTGCACAGTTTTTCCCCCTTCTTAAATATGTCATTGCAGAGGGGCTACCACCGTCGCTGATGGGCTCTGTCGGACATGGGGGAAGCTTCTGGCAGATTCTCACAGAAGCTGCCCCTTTAGCCCCCCCACTACCAAAACCTTGCCATGCAAGCCCAATACAGTCCTCACCAGACTAACCTCTTACGTGCCACCAGCAAAGATCAGAGTAAGCGTGATCAGTTTGACCCTGAATGTGTGTGCAATTCACATCAGCCATATACCTAAGAGGAATTCTTTGCTCTTCATGCTCCTCTCCTTTCGTAATGTAGGTTACTGATGTTTCAGAGAAAAACAACACTGGACTACTAATAAAACAGAAGAGGACAAATCGGCTAATTGCATTTGATGGGAAACTCCTTCATGACCCTACAGGCAACGTAAGTGTGCTATTCAAGCTTGCCCACTTCCATGTTGAGCAACCTGTGGTGTTATTATTGAGAGCAGTGAATGTCCTTGCTCCTCTGTGGACAGAAGAATAATCGGGATGGAAAGGATGGGAAGAATCAGGAGGATTTATTTTGTTCACAAATTTATAGGTATGAAGGCAGGAAGAGACACCGGAGTTATCTAGACTGACATCCCACAAGCATATCTTTTTCCCAGAGTCTAGCCCCATATTTAATTTACAAAACCCCACAGGGGTTGTGAAGGTTGAGGTGCATGCAAGCGACAGCCATAGCCCTGGAAGAACAGCCCTTTTCTCTCATCTAGTGACTGATCTCTGTTTACATATGGAGCTCGCACCACACTTACTCAGCAAAATGCTAACATGCCTCTGCAGCATTCCCACAGCAAGCAGAAAAGCCCAGTACCACCAAAAGACATGACACAGTATATATGTTCCAGCTGTTCCTGACAGTTACCACTCTGCTCCCCCCCACAGACAAATATTTCACTCTCTTTCCATTCACAAGGACAAATTCAGCAAAGTCACGGGATAATTCAGCCCCTTCTCTTCTCTTTCTTTCAGTAGCCTGTCCTCACCATACAAATCAGGTCTAATAGAGGAACGCGCACACAGATCATCAGAGCAACATGATTTGTTGTTGTTTAAACAATTAACTACAAAAATTTGAGCTTGGCCACTGGCATAGAACAATGTCAACCCTGTCTGCACTACACTGCTTAATTGACAAATATATTCTGCCTGAACCAGGCTGCGTACTCGGTCACACACAGGCTTTCAATGGCAGCAGGACCCAACGGTCAGGTACCTGCTTTCGAAGCAGGAGCCATTGTGAAAATAAAAAAAGAAAACAGACAGTTGAACGTTGCTGTGGTTTTGCTCCAGGAAGTATATGAACCATGTAAGCTGCATGTGGGTATGGCCTTTATTGTTATGGACAGAGCAGAATCTAATTTTACCAAAAGCTTGCATGACACATAGGGAGAACCCTGTCAATCCGTTTCAGAAAATAGACCAACGCCCTCTGGCACTAGTCTCCTCTGGGAAACAGCAGCAGACATTCAGCATCTCATAGGAAAGTCTCCTGTTCAGGAAAGTAACCGGTGGAAGAGCTGGCGTTCTGCTGAATAGCTTATTTATTTGCAAATGTACAGCTGCCTTTTTATAAAGTGGGGGTGGTAACAAACAGAGCCCCACTTTGGTACAAACCTCTGGCCTGGCACTTTTGCCAGAGGATAGGTTTTTCTCTTCTCTTTCATCCACAGAAGCACACATTAAAAATTACACTTTTGCCACTTTTCAGCTTCTGTTTGCAGACTAGTAAACAATCTTATGATGTCTACATAGCTGGTCAAGCAAGTCGCCACTGTTACTCTCTGCATATGCATTGGTATCATCCATTTTCTGAGGATTTCCTTGTGGGGTGGTTTTATCAATGGCCCCTCAAGGTCAGCAAATAATCCTTGTGGGTGAGGGAGGAGATACAGAAATAGAGAAGACGACTTTTTTAAAGAGCCAAAATTTCTTTTCTAATTGTCTGTCTTACTTTTAGAAGCTAAGAAAAATCTACCTCCTTTTTCATATATAACAATGATGAATACTATTCAGCCCATGTGTGAGAGGGTCTACTGTTTAACTTTTTGTGGCAATTTGGAGGAATTTATCTGTGCACGGCTGATGGATTCTGGTGATACAACACAGTCAAATCTGTAACAGCCAGAAATCCAAAATAATCTGACATCAAGATTATGACATGCTTCTTCCAGACCAGAAATAGCAAACTACTACCAAATTTTAACTTTAGTCTCCTGAAAGCGAGGATTTGCAGACAAACTATCTGGGACAGACTGAAGTTTGGATGTGAAGCTTAAAGAAAGGTCTCCGGAAGGCCTGCGAAAACAGATGGAAAAAGAAGTCTGTAGTTTTATGTTTAAGTGAAAAAAACCTACCTAGCTGTTTTCAGACTCACAAATGTGGAAGGCTCGTCATGAAGCACAGGAGGGGTCTCGGCTTCCCTAAAATATTCTTACTGAGACCAGAGAACACTCCAGAGTGACGAAAAAATGAACACAGGAAAATTAACGTGGGACAGTCTGCCCCTGTTCTCTATGTTGCCCAAAACTGCGTTACTGAGAGTTATAGGAACCCTACCTCTTACGCTGTCATTGGTGAGAAATTTTCATGCAGATGGCAAAACAGTGGGTGAAACGGATGCCCTCCCCTTCTAGGTAATGGAAGGAAAAATGAAATACTACTTTATTTAATTATGATTGAGTAGAGGGTATTACAGCAAACAGACCAGATTTCTGAACTATGTGTGTAAAGGTTGCCCTGTGTGAAGAATGTAAATGCAGGAAAGGAAGAACTGTTTTGATGGCAGCTGTGCGTTTGAGACTGTTACAAAAAAGGAAGAGTCATTACAGGATGAGGAAGAAAGAAGGCCCAGGCATTCAGGGAAGCAAAATAGCAAAAAAATGGGGGAGCAAGGGGAAAGGCAGAAAACCAGCTAGTTTAACAGGTCCTTCAGCAGATATGGATAGTATTCTGGAAAATGTGACAGATTCAGTCTAGTTTTCCACAGTGAGTGGATGTTGGCAAGTAAAAATGGATTAAAAGGACAGGATTAAAAGTATTTGCATAGCAAGATAAAGCCTGTGGCAACTGAAGTGACGGCTTTTGTCTCATGCAATGCATCTGCCATGTTTGCAAGGCTAATGGAGGCAGTACTTCACAGCATCCTTCTGTGCATTTCCTGTATTTAAAGGAAATCCTGGTGCATGCTAAAACCTTTGAAAAAGAACTGTTACATTTACAAATAGTCTGTGATCAGCTTAGGGATAAGAGTGTGAAATCAAACCCACATAAACAGGCTTTTGTTTAAGAAAGAGAGAATTTATTTTGGGCAGAGAATTTGTGAAGAAAGAATTTCAACCATCATTGAAGAGAGTTAAAGGCTATACTGCACTGGCCTGCTTGCTGGATACTCACAAATATTCAAAATTTTGTAAGATTCTGTCTTTGTGTCATGGTTTAACCCCAGCCAGCAACTAAGCACCACGCAGCCGCTCACTCACTTCCCCCAGTTTATACACTGGACCTGACGTCCCATGGTATGGAATACCCCTGTGGCCAGTTTGGGTCAGCTCTCCTGGCTGTGTCCCCTCCTCCCAACTCTCTTGTGCCCCTCCAGCCTTCTTGCTGGCTGGGCAGGAGAAGCTGAAAAGTCCTTGACTTGGTCTAAAC
>JAVKLA010000030.1:4854670-4944979 GCA_034782735.1 Sagittarius serpentarius | reverse complement strand
AAGTGCATAATCTGAGCGTAACTAGGCGAGCGGTTTCCTTCGATCGGCTGGACGCTCGCCGGAGGAGGAGCGGCTGCAATTGCAACGGGGGCGGGGAGGGGTGGCGGGCGGGACGGCTGGGCCAGGCGCAGCCAACGGCGGAGGCGGGCAGGAGCCGGCGGAAGGGCCTGGGTGGGGGGCGGCCCGGCCCGGCCGGAGGGACGGCAGGCCGCGCTCCGGCCGCAGTACGATTTGCAGGCAGCCGTGCGGGGCGAGGGACGCTGCTGGGAGGGCCCCCGGCCTTTGCGTTTCTGCTTTTCCCCTTCCCTCGCAGGGAGAGGAGGGTGGCCTGCAACTCCAGGCTCGGCTCCATTCCCCTGGTGGGATAAAGGCGGAGGTGGGACCAGGCCCGCAAGGCGAGGCGGGCTCCGGCTTTGTCTAGACTTCCGAGCGTTTTAACTCGCGTTAATTGCTCCCCAATTAGCCGGAGCTCGCTAGCACATTTGTAAACACCAGTCTAGACACTCCACAAACATTTGTTGTAAGACACATATGTAAAATAGTTAAGTGGATGCTATGGCAATTAGGTATAATCTTATTACTTCCCTTTCTCGCATCTCCTTTTCACCCGTCGCTGGAGCGCAGAGGGGAGCTCTGTACTTGCAGGACTTTTTTTTCAAAAGGCACTACAAAGGTAAACCTTAGGGCTATCGCATGCGAAACCCTGATAAGGTGCTATTAGTTCCCAGTCAACTATCAAAGACAGACTACGGTAGGGTTTTATAGCAGCAGACATTCAATGCACACAGAACCCACTAAGTAGGTGTAAAAGCCTTCCGAGTTTCTCAATTTTGATTTATATTCTCTTTAAAAAATCATTAGGCAGTAGATTTTCTGGTGTTCTTTATACAGACAGACCCCTCACCCCCTTTGTTACGGCTATATATCAAAATGTAAGGTTTCAACCTGACATTCACACTTCTGCTACTTTAGCACGCACAGCAACACGTTCCCCTCTGATTTTCTTTCAAAGATGCCTTATCAGTCTTTATATATGATCATAATGTGGAGCATATATCAACGGGATTCTTCAGAGCTGGAGAAGAATTGCAATCTCTGAGCGCTTTCACAACCCCACGAGCAAAAAAGCAGGTTAGGTGTTCCCAAATCTAGCGTCATTCCCAGGTTCCATTCCTGTGTGTCCCCCCCCCCAAGTTAACAGGAATCTGTAGCTTATATCCAAAGCAGAACGGCAACTGGCACTGGGATATAAAACATCCATTTCTGCAAGGTTCTTGGGATACAAAGCAATACATTTTTCTTCCCATCACAGGTCAAAAGAGACAACGCAGCCTCTAAAACGAGCCACATTCTGTTTGCTCTTCCGTGGGGCTGGCAAGCCAGGGGCAAGCAGGTTGCAAAGGGCTCACCATCGATGTCCCAGGCTGTGCCTCCTTTAAGGCCAAGAGCAACCACCACCCCCTTTTGCAAGCATGCCATTTGGCCTGCTTTGGATGACCAAACCTCAAGCCAGTAAAGTATTTCCCTAACAAGTCAGCTCTCATCTAAATTCAAAATGACACCAATTTTGGAGCTCACCCTCACAGCATGCACAAACTTCGAATTATTCACAGAAATTTTATAATGTTCTCCTTCTGGGTGGGAAAGAGAGAAAGAATTTTAATATTCCTAGCATCCAATGTTTCAGTCTTATTTCTTGAAATGCCCCAAACTGCTGAATTTCAAAGCTGGTTTAGTGTTAAGATGCATTTTCCTTTTGTGTTAGAAAAACCAGAGGAAAGTCAAATGCCTCCATTCTTTGCTACAGGCTGTACTGTGTAGATCATATCTCCCATGATTTAACTCTGCTTTGTCAGAAGGGAGCCACCATCGTGTACCATTTTCCTCTTTTCTCCAAGTTGAGCTGTTTAGAGAAAAGGGCAAAAATGACAAACCCCCACAACCTAATAAAAGGAAAGAAAATTAGCTTCATGTTTTTTGGAACTAATTGGAAATTAAAAAGTTCAAGCCTCCTAAAAATGAGTATGTTTTTCCTTGGGTCAAAACTTGACTCAAAATCCTCCACTTTCATTTTATTGTTAACAGCGAGGGGAAAAAAAAAAAGTTGAGAAATCTGGGTTTTTTGCAATAAAAAATTCCAAACCTACTTTAGTTCTAGCTATATCCGGGTGCTTGGCAAAACAGTTCACCTGCCTTTCAAGCGAATGATCTTTAGCCCAGATACGCTCTGCAGCACCCATCCGTTTTGGCAGTCAGAAATCACTTAATTCATTTGCAGTTATTTGGTGCTGAGGGAAGATGGCAGTCAGAGCACCTCGAGAGGCCAGGCTTCTCCTTGCTATGTGGCAGGTAAGCCGTGGATGTTGGTAGCCCACACTGCCCTCCCTGCCTTGCTGCTGCTGAGGGTGCCGGGCAGTGCCAGTCCTGAAGGGACTCCGCTACGCAGGCGCATTCAAGCGAATGAAAGTCATGGGCAGAGTCTGCTCTAAAAAGCAAAAAAAAAAAAAAAGAAAGAAAGAAAAAAAAAAAGTGTGTTTTTAACCTCATGGCAACTGTCAGAAGTTATCTCAAGTGGAAAAACATTGCACTGATAGCATACTTTGGTTTTACCACAAGATAAACTTGGTGATGTCAGCCCCAGGCTCAGTTAACTCCGATTGACCTGACCTAGATTACTTAAAAAAAAAAAAAACCCTCCGTAAAACAACCTGATTTTTCTGTGTTTTTTTGCCACTCTTAACCACATTACTCAAAAGTAAAAAAGAAAAAAAGATTACTTAAAATGCACCAAAGTCACTTCACAAAGGTAACAAAATTCCCTTCAGATAACAAGCAACTCCTTTCCCACATCGAATTTAAGTCTGTAACTAGAAGTCAACCACCACCCCCATCTACCGCCTGCATTCTTGTAACATTACAGAGCAATGTATTGCCTGCATCAGATCCCCGAACAACACCAGGATCTACCGTGCTATAGTTCCTCTGCCAGATCACTAGGACAGGTGACAGCGCCCTGGGGTGGCAGAATGCAGGTGACATACACCGACCCCACATACGTGGAGGGCCACGATGCTGTACTCGGTGTGGATGCATGTTTGAAGGAAGATCACCAGGTTTAGCCTAGGGATCTTCAAAAATGCAAGGGCCAACTGGTGTGAAAGAGGGTTGAAAACTGCAGTCTGCGTGTACCCTAAAACTCACTGCCCTTGGCCCAGGCGCTGGCTCTGGTGTGGGAAACTGAATGTTGCTTTTGGGAACGAGCAGCAGCTCTTCCATTTACATACATTAATCCGTGGAAGTACGGCAGGCATTATCATTTGCCAGACTTGTTTGCATAATGAGGAACTCCCAAGAGAAATTTCTTGGAGGAGCGTTGCCATTAACGTGCAGGCATTTCTATTCAGCCCCCATCCCCTCCTCCCCGCAACACGTGCACCCACTCATTGAGAACGTGAAGTCCCCGCATGAGCCCCTTGCAGCGGCTCTGCTGGAAGGAGCTCGCGTACCTTGTTCTCAGAGGGTTTTGAGACCCCCTGACACCCCTCACATCCAGCCCCGCTCACTCAGCCCAAGGGGTCACGCCATGCCATCGACTCACTGTCTCCCTAAGCAGGCACTGGGGTGGGGCAGGACTTTTGCCTGGCTAATTCGTTGCTGGTGGATAGCTGTCACCTTCTCAACCCTTTCTCGCCGGAAGGGTGCGGGAGGGGATTGGGCCACATGGGGGTGAGAAGGACTGGGATTAAGTAAAGAGATTAAACAAGATGCAAAGACCTTGATTTTGTAAACGAGGTGACCCGCACCCTCCTGCAGACACATAGAGAAGGAAAGTGAAAGAGAGAAAGCCAAAAGGTTTCCGAAAAAAGCAGTCAATGTTTCTGAACCACCGCTGGTGTCCCCTCGAACCTAAGCAGCGGCAGCAGGGGCAGCAGAGGAGCTGCTGCGCTTCCAGGGATTCCCAGCGGGGAGCTCCTGGTATCACCCTGACTGAGGGGCCTCAGCTCTCCCCTCTTTCCGCAGTGATGCCGTGGCCCAGAGCCCTCCCAGTCGCAACAGAGGGTGAGAGCCCGTGTTGTCAGGCAGCCTAAGTAATGGCCCTCTAATAGGTTCAGCGGTGTCAAAAGAGCCTGAAAAATGGCCCGGGAAGCTACCCCCCCCCTCCGCCTCCCCTGCCACCACCCCGTCCCACTGACTCAGGTGTATTATCGGGGCTGGAAGTGCCAGCAAGCCTCTCCTCTCCCTCAGGGGCTGGCAGCACCGGGGAAGGGAGCCCCCACCAGCCACTCTTGCCGGCTTCCCCATTTGTTTTCATTTTGTCAGCAGACATTTCTATTTAAGCTGCTTGGAAGGGTATCTCAGTAACAGCCCTACCAGGCTCAAGGAGACAGAGGCTGACAACGTACACGCCTTCCTCCTTTCTCCTGAACATCACCTTCGTGTCAAAGCATCCAGTCCTGCTGTGAGGGAGATGGGGAGAGGCAGGCCCGCCCAGGGCCTCTCTTCCCGCCTTCCTCCACCCCCTGTGCCACCTCAGCCGCTGACAGAAATGGAGCTGTTTGTGACTCACAGGTGCTACCCTGCAAACCAGCTGAGTTCAGCCCTTACGGTGCTGAACCAATGTCAGCAAGGTCTGAAGGGATGGCCTACTCCCCTCACACAGTTTAGACTGCAGAGTAAAGACATTTACACTGCTGCACAGGTTCCCGTACAGTATAACTTCAAACTCATTGCTGTAGATCCTTTGGGGGACTGCATGGGTTTAGCGCAGGGTCCGTCCTTCTGCGCGCTCAGGAGAAGCCAGACTTTTGCATGGAAGTTGTGCACCCATCCTCCAAAAAGCAAAAGGGAGTAGGCAGCTGAGGGTACCTCTACACCACGCATTGCCTGAACTGATTAGCTCAGATAGCATCCCTGCGTGACACTGGATTGCACAGAGGGTAGGCGTACCTGAGCTGCCCTTCCTGATGGCCACCACAAGACAGTCTTGAGTCAACCTTCAGATACCACAGCCAAAGGCCAGACATGCAAATAAACATAGCCCTCCCATACTATTACACTGCCAAGAAAAAATGTACTGTCATTTCCAAGGATGTTACATGATTACAGGTAGGAGTAGGAGGTTTCCCCTGCGGGAACTGGGAACGGGAACTCAGGATCCCTACACGAGATCCAGATTTTACTCCCAGGCTCTGTTGCCAACAGCTGTGTGGATCTGGGCGCTTCGTCTATCCATGCTTCGCTTTCCCTTGCATAAAATCGTGGATGATGATTGTCTTTGCAAACCCTTCTGCTGTCCTTGAGCAGCACACAAGTGCTTGCTGTTGTCATTGGTGTCACACTGATGGCCTGTGTGCGGCTTGCACAGCTGAGTGCAGTCAGGCTGTATGGGGTCCGTGGTCCCCTGCATCCGTGTTTGTGCCAGGCTGTGCCTGCTAGGCAATGCCTGCCTGCACTCCCTCAGTGCAGCCTGCGCACAGCTGTATGCAGCTGTCACATCATCTCTGGGGGAGACTGCATCTTCTGTCACATTTCCCTTGCACGCTCAGTGATACATATGCAGACTCTGGGGCGTGGATGACTGTAAGTGGGATGCATATTTAGATCCAACTGTCTCCGTGTGCATCTCTGTGTATGCACACACATGAGAACCGGGTCAGGAGACTCTCTTTCCTCTTTCATGTTACTCGTCACAAAATCCCTATACCCAAAGTCACCTTTGCAGGTTGTTTTGCGAGCCCCTGACTGAAACATCTGCTTCTCTTCCTGCTTTGCTGAGTGAGGAGAGCATCCACAGAAAGAAATGGAAGAAGCCATTAGCTTAGTCTCCAAGGGGGAACCCTTGAACAGCTCAGAAAAGCCTGTGCCAAGAGGAGGACACTGGAAAGTGAGAGCAAGCCAAGGAAAGAGACAGATGGGGCCAGCTCCACTCCAGTTCTCGGCTGCCTTTGCTGCACTGTGCACGTAATATTCATACAAGGTCTAATTTATAAACCCAGCTTGTGTTTATAAACTCCGCTGTCCTAATGGAAATGAAAACATTAATACAACCCGAGGATTCTTCACTTTCCAGGTTTTAATTAAAATCATAGGCGTTAAGAAGCAAGAGTGTCTTCGTGGAATACAAGTCTAATGAAGTATTTCCTCACACAGCACAAATCTCTGTGTGCAGTCCCAGCTCACTGGCACCGGGTGCCCAAAACGCCGACCCCCCTGGAACCAGGAGTTCATGTCTTGAAAATTAGAAAGACAAGTTATCCTGCAATTTGTTTCAAATAAATGTAGGTGCCAAGATGGAGCCGGAAAAATAATATTAAGTAGGGAAAAGAAACCCCAACAACTGCGCACAGCCATAAAACATGATCTCTTAATTGACTAACTGGAGGCAATGGGGACTACACTGCACACCAGCGATGGCGGGGCTGCACAGGAAAAAGGAGAGGACTCGGATGGGGGGGGCAGCGTGTGAAGGCAAAGCAGAGGAGGGGCGATGGGGAAGAAGTAGCAAAGTGAGAAAAGGCAGCACAGGAGGTTGGAGCAAGGGGAATTAAGGGCACTGTGAGGCAGGTGAAAAGGTAAACACACGAAAACCGCACGACCAGATCACACGGACCCATTACCCTCTGTCTCCCATGGGACCAAAGGAAAGCAGGAAAGGAACTGGCATAGTGTGACCTACATGTGTAGACACAAATGAAGGAAGGGACTGATCTTTGGCAGGTGTAAAGCTGGCTGGAGGTCAAGGCTGATGGCAGAGCACCAGTTACTGCAAAATGAGGCCCAGCAGAAGCCGCGATTTCCCTTCACCATCATCCTCTAGCGAAAAATGTGCCTGGTCCGCTCACTCCAGGACTGCTTTCTACCCCGCTGCATAACGGTGCCTGCCTTGTCGAAGGAGGCACACACAAAGAAGAGAGGGAGGAGGCACTGAAAGACAAAGCCAGCATGAAAGTAACATAGAGCAGTGTAGAGATGCGAGGGCGCTAAATAGGGAGAGGGTGACTTTGCCTCCCCAGTCCCAGGCCCACCTCAAGGAAGAGTGCTGGCATCCCTCAAGTAGCTTAACAACAACCTTGTGGATCTGGTTTCATTTTAAATGCCTCCATCCAAATCTATGGGAGCTAGAGGCAGACTTCAGTCAGAGAGGTGTGGGTGTGGCCCTGGCCTTCTTTCAGGACTCCAAAAGTTTCCACCAGCCACACTTTAGTTCTACCTCATTTCCAAAAGGCACACAGGTTGTATCATGTTGCAACCAGTAGGTTGCTCATCCCATATTCTTTTCAGTTTAGGCCAAGTCCATTTGCTTAACAGTTTCCTATGACGCTCCTATATGCTTGGTTAATTCTGTATCATGGCGAGATTAAAAAAAAGCAAAAGGCTTTTTTTTTTTGCCTGTTGTTCCTTTTGTTCAGTACTTGTCACCTTGGGAGACAATGGAAATGCAGAAACACAGTGGCTAGAAGAACATGACTCACGATCGAGGGAGCTGCAGCAGTCATGTCCTTAGCCTTACATTCTGGGGTCACTGTGTGAGGTAGGAGCAATGGAAAAGAGACACATTATTTCTTCACCAAATGTTGCTCAAGACAGGAATATGCTTCTTTCAATCCCTGATCTAGCCAATAAAGCGCATCTACGCAGCAAAGACGTGTCTTGCTTCAGACTCCTGTGCTTACAGAGGCAGTGACGCTCATAGCTGAAACTCACAAGACGCCGCAGACAGGGCTTGAAGAAAATGGAAGGACTCCTGTCAGCCTCGGATGAAGTTGCAAGCAAGTGCCTTCTCTGTCAGGAAGGAAGAAGCTTGCTGGTTAAATCCACCAACTACGCAATGCTAGGCTGCCATGCACACTGTACGTCCACCGATCAACACCAACACTGGGAGCTGCAACGCCTTCAGCTAAAGGAACCCCCTTGGGCCGTCTGAACCCGTTCAGAGCGCAAGAGGAGCCAGGGCTAAGGCGCTTTGGACGTGAGGGAAACAAAGGAATTGCTATGTTTAACGGGGAAACATGCTTTCTGACCCCTGTAGGTGGCTATACACAGTGCTAACGAGGCCAAAAAAAGGAACTGAAAGCATCACTGAGTTTTGCAAATTGCTTCCTAGTTACTGGCCTGGTGTGGGCAACTTACGGTTTTATTGGGCTACTCCTTTGGTCAAGGTCTGCTCGGTTTGTATTATTTTTATCCTGGCAATAAAGGGGAGGCTTTAGCACCATTTAAAAATGCAACTCTGCAGAATCAAATGGAGATGACCTTGCAAATCTGGGGGGTATAAATCAGCCAATGGAAGAGAACACTGTGCAGTACTAAGAGGAACAAGGCAAATATGTGCACTTACATACACTTGACTAATGGTTTATATTTTATAGCACCTTCCCTTAGAAGATCTCAAAGAGCTTTACAGTAAATAGAAAAAAGAAACAGAAAAAAGACTTTGGATGTCTGATCCTGCATTCACAAGCCCCACTCCCAGCTGGTTACACCAGCTGACACCACCTGGAGACCAGGACCGTCATTTCCCTGTGCCCAAAGCAGAGGTAGAACACAAAGAAAGCAAAATTCTCTGTTCATGACATCACACCCTTGAAGTGATACAAGGATCTGGTACTGGCTTTGTACAGACCCAGATAACGCCCCGGGGAAACAGCGGAGAGCCAGGTCTCCACTGCCTCAGTACAAATCTCACGTCCTACTTTCGGGTTTTCTCTGCGATGGTGCCATTGACATCAGTGTGATGAAGGACAGACACTAAGAAAGGTCTTTCGACTTTGGTCCTTTCCCTTTGCAAACAAGTTCTTACTATGCATCTAGCTAGCAGATAAATATTCTACCCCAGCCATTGCTGTCATACCTGAGCACCCATTGACACTATCCTTACTCCCCTGGGGTTAGTGACAGATAAGCAGAAATATTGTAAGACCAAGGTCAAGTTTAAAATCATAAAAGCTCACAGAAAATTCACAGTTCTTGCAGGCTGGTCCTGCAAGAGATGCCAGCAAGTGACTCAGCCAAGATCACAGCTACAAGAAAGCAGCAGTATTGGGGACTGCCCTTCATCCCCTGAGAATTTAACACAGGCCCAAAATAAACTGCTAGTACTGACGCCATGGTAGTTTACCTCAAGACAGTGACGGATTCCACAATGTTTTTGTACCCAAGAGTAGAGATCTCCCTACTAATCTGATATATCTGACTGATACTTTTTTTTTTAAATAGCCTTGGACTCCATCTTCTATACATACCTATGAAAAGGCAAACATACACATCTTGGGTTTTCCAGTGGTAAGTTAGGAAAAAAAGAAAAGGAAGAGAAGGAAGACATTTGATTTTGACAGTATCTATCCTGGCATCTCATGCCACTACTTGAGAGAGCTAATGGAGAGTGATCACAATGCCAAAGGAACACGAGCAGACAGAAAGAGCTGTTAAGGAATCAGAATAAGTTGCAAATGCATCTAGACAAGCGATTAGGAATCTCACCTCCTACCTACCAGCAGTCAGCAGCTGTGTTCCTCCTACTGCACTCGAGCAGGGTTGGGCCAGACCTTGCGCCTGTGTTTGAGATGCCCAAGCTCGCAGAGAAACCTGGGTGCTTATTTGCAAGCAAAGCTGCATTTTGATTTCGCACGCACCGGTTTCGGCTCAGGGGGCCTTTCTCAGATCCTCCCCAAATCCTGGCCAAACTGAAATGCCTAGAAAGGCAAACTAAAACCTGGCTGTGGCATTTTCATGAGTGGCTCCCTGTTTGTGGGTGTGTACATGGAAAAGGGGTAAAAAGGACAGCCCTAAACAGGAAGGCTAGCACTAAAGGCTCCAGGAATACAGTTTTTTGATTTTTCTATTTCACAGTTGGTTGATTTCAAGCATTCTAATGGCTGCTTCCTACCCTAGTGCCTATCTGTCTATTTTAATAAATGTTCTTGGTAGTACCTACCTGGCAAGCGTTCGAACACCCAGCAGCACAACCAAATTTTACCCTAAATCAGGGGGCTGGAACAGCGAGCTCTATGGAAATGATGCAATCATCCTTCTCCCACAACACAGGCACTGGCAGCAGCCCATAGACAGATGGGTAAAGCACAAGCAGACAAGAAAACGTGATGGGCCTGGCCGCATCTCTCCTTCTCCCTTCCATTTTTTTCTGTTAAAAGTCTGGGTGAGCAAAGGACAGGTTGCTGTGATAGTTGGGTGCCCTATGCAGCCACAGAGGTCTTCTGGGTGGCAGTTGGAAAGATGCAAAGGTTCATCAGCTACCTTGGAGATGCTATGAGATAACTGATGCACTGAAGGCACCAGGTGACAACGAACTGCCTCTCTTTAGGACCCATTCATTATCTTTGATCTGTCTGTGTCTCTCTCCGGATCTAATCAGTGGTGATGAATGCTAACCCTTGCTCCATCCTCTGGACATTCACCTGTGCTCCCTCTCATTTATCACAGGGTCCCCATCCATTCCGCAGCAAATCTGCCACCCCACGTGCAGGTGCTGGGACAGGGAGGGGATCAGCTTCCTGCAGGCCAGCTCCTGCCACAGTCAAGTCGAGGAGGATGGGCCCAGGGCGGGTATGTCATCTCCCTGCGCTAGGAAAGCTGGACACTGACCTGCTGTGTTCATACCCCAATTCTTTGTCTGGTCCCTCTAAACAGATCTGTTCTCTATTATTGCCTTTCTACTGTGAAACACAAGGTGGGTCAGGATGTGAGGGTAAAACCCCTGTGTTTCACTTGAACTCTAGTGCAAGCAAGTGGGCTTGGCCGCCTGTTACTGCTCCTTGCCCCTTCTCATACAGGAGGATGGACCTGGCCCAAGCCTTCTCAAGGTTGTCTCAATGATGTTCATCTCTATTACAAAGCCACGGGAATTACTCCCCATACCTTTCCTCTCTCCAATGACCTTTTCATTAAATGCATGTCAAAACTGCAAGAGGTACCAATAACTTACAAGAGAGTTGAGTGAAGAGGTGAGGCCCAAGTAGAGCACTGAAGCGGGCCGTTCAGCAGGGACTGCAAGTTCTTCGTGGGCAAGGAAAGGCACTTTTTGATGGAAGCCTTTGACCTCCCTTCCCCTCAAGTGTCAGATGGCGGAAGAGCATGGAGAGCAACTCACAACACAGGCAAAATTCAATACCAGCTAAACATTTGTCATGCTAGCAGAGCTGCCTCCATGCATGACCAGCTTTCCTCCCCCTTTCCCTTCACTCTGTACCCCAAGAGGTAGCATCCCCATGTGGTTGCTCTTAAAATGGTGGCAGAAGAAGCCCATGTGAATGCTGGTATTCTGTTACTGCCTCAAGGACGTGAGTGTGTGGTTAAGTCTCGGCATTTCACCCTTCATCAATACTAAAATTTAGCAAGAAATGTGTACAATGAAGGCTTATGTCTTCGGCCTTTTTCTTATTAATCCTATTACACTTGTCTTTATGAGCTCTCCAAGTTCCTTTTACTCCCTCCGAGGCTTGGCTGCAAATGAGATTTTGCATCTCAGTGTAAAATAACCCGAACATTTTTCTATAAAATTAAATAAAAAAACCCCTCCATCCTGGCAGTGCATGCCCAGAATCCAATTTCTGGAGTCTACATCTTTCCAAGTGCTTCATTGTGTTCTCAACTTCCCTTAGCTTTGGGAACACGCTTTCGTTCTTTCCTGATCAATATTGTGAAGAAAAAGTAAGGAACAAACTTTAAACAGCTCAGATGAACAAGAGGCAGAAAACGTGAGACAAAGCTGCAGAAGTCTGTGACGTCTGGCATATCTCCTCTTATTATATATGCCTCAATTTTCTGATGTGTAAAGTGGTAACAGTGATAGTCCTAGACCGCAATGCAAGTGGGATGGCTCAGCTCATGGATGTTCAAGAGTACGATGAGATTCCGTCACAACTAGTAGAATCCTTAAGTTTATTATTGTGGTTTACATACCACTTAGGTAAGTGTTTTGATTTCTGAACTTTACCGAATCTTCCTAGCTTTACAAAACTAGACTGGGATTTGTGCACTTTCCAGAAATTCTTAGTACCTTCTGTTTCCTATAAGGCAAACAACTATTTTTAAAAAAAAATTTTATTCCTTTTTTACAAGAGGCCCTCAAGAGCTAAATCTTGGTGCCAGATTTGCGTACATGTTCGGTAAGGAAGCCATGCCTGCTCCCAAAAAGCTTACCATAATGACAAGAAAAAGCAAAATGAAAAGTGTATTAGAATTCTTAATGCCATCTAGAGTTAGTAAGGCAGAGTGGAATGGCCAGAAATGAAAAATAATGGGTGAGGAAAGTTAATAGCATCCCTTCCCAGAGCTCTGACTGCTTTGAATTTCATCTTTCAGAGAAAGGTAAGTATTGCGTGGAAAGTAATTCCTACCATATTAAGGGGGGGGGAATTTCTACTGCACCATGTTTGAACAGGTTTGGGACTCTAACATTATCATTTACCTTTGATCTGTAAAATCCTTTAATGCCTGATATGGCAGGATGACTTGGGCTGCAAGAAGAAAACAAAATCAAGCACAACTTGCAGTGCCTTAAAGAAACACTGACCTCAACCAGCCGCGCTCCAGTTCAACTCAGTCTCAGAACCTCGCCCAGCAGATTTCCACCTGCACAAGTGTATTCCTGTTCAGCCTCTGCAGCACACCACTGTTTACCATAAAAGCTGACATTTAGATATGAAAAAATCAGGAAGGAAAGGGGATGATTTAAAAATAAAATGTAATTTACACTAATTATGTTGTTACATAGGATGCTCTGCAAAAAACGTTAGCAAGTGAGATCATGTCAGCAGCAAAGCACAAGATGAACTGTATGAAAAACTTACAAGTTCTTAAGTCAGAAAGCTGTGGCTCCCTGCTGCTTCTCATTTCTTGGCCAATCAATGCTTCATAAAGACTTTTAGGATATAGCCAAAGTACCTCTGCAGTCCTAATGTCTGCAGGATCTAAGTAGGAAATCAGTGGTAATATATACGGATACACATAGCATCCCGGTGCAGAAACGTGTATGAGCACTCCTGTGGCAAGGCTAGGGAACAGACAAAGCGAGGCAATCCTGAGTCACCTGTGGCAAAACAGTCAAACCAAAGACTTCCAAAGCCCAGCATCACACCACAATCACTGACCACCCTTCGTTTCACCTCCAGAAAATTGCTGAAAAGGAGACGAGCACCAACTCACAGTGTAGGACATGCACTGTGGTGCAGCTTGATGTCTCCCTCATCGGGATCAAGGACTCCTCGCCAGTCCTCTCTTTCCCCAGTATTCACCCTGTGCTGAACTGGAAGGGTGCGTGTCGGTCTCACAGCTATCAAAGGCGACCATTAAAAAATGAAAAAAAAGAGCACAGTAAGCTCACAAATATTTGGGTGGGTTCGGAAAAGCAGTTGTTCAAATAGCATCGTGAGACTTGATATACTTTTAACACATCTCTCAAGTGCCTTCAGCTCAGATCATCTCGATTTACATGTCAATACCTTTCAGTTTGCTCTCCTGTAGCCTGGAGGGGTAAGGGCAGAATTTGCCTTAGTCACTATCTGCAGCTGATCCAGTTCAAGTATTTCAGGGGGCTGTACACAGGAGGACCGTACCATTTAAAACTTGCATGTAATCCATACCATGCCTCCCACCTGCACACACATTCCTATCCTATAGCAGGCTTCATCTTATGCAAAGTGGGCCAAGATTAAAGCAATCTTGAAGACAACCATCCAGCAATCCTGTAGTGAATGTAAAGATACATAATTTAAGTTTGAATATTTTGTAGGCACACAAAGTGTCTCAGCAACGTGAGATACAGCAAACAGGTCCTGCCACATATTTTCAACCTGATTTTCTCCAATGCCTGTGCTCAAATTCAGGTGGCAAGCTGATGGTCTCAGAGTTTCTGCCATCCAAGAAATGATCAGCTAACAGAGTTGACACTTACATTTTACATTTCACAATGTACAAAATCAAAAACTGGGCTTCAGCTGTGTTCTTTTTTATTTTTTTTCTTTCCTGCTTTGTTTTGTTTTACGAAACTGTTCACCATCAATCTATCTAAACCACTTCACTGACCACAGGGACCAGGCAGCTAAGGACTGTGATTATTTGTCAAAGCTTTTATTTTGAAAAAACAAAACAAAAAAAACTCCCACAAACCAAAAAACCCAAACAAACCCAAAAAAACCAAACTCCAAAACAACTGACAAAAGTAATTCAACAAATTTTTTGACAAATACATTTGAAAATTGTTAGGCTACGTCAGTTAACTAGATGAATAATGCGAAATGATACGAGGTGAATAATTTATTACAAAATATGGGGAAAAAACACTATATAAATTATTGAACTAATATTATTTGACAAGTGCTTGCCCTTCCCTGAAGTGCAGCTTTCTCTGTGATAGAACATAGCAGCTGTTTAAAAGCAACAATAGTTTAAGGCAGCAAATGAAGAAGAATTGCAAGAGCTGAGAGAGTATGAGATTAGGCAGAATGTAATTATCCAGATTGGAAGCTGGCTAAAATAAGGAAATAAGGCAAAGGTTCTCTTATAAAACAGATCATACAATAACAACCACAAGCAGTACAGCTATCGTCTCTTGTTTTCTATCCAAAATGTTTATTATTAACCGAGGAATAGGATAGGCTAGACCAGACTCTTTCAGTTGGAAGGGACCTGCAACAATCATCTAGTCCAACTGCCTGACCAATTCAGGGCTGACCAAAAGTTAAAACATGTTGTTAAGGGCATTGTCCAAATGCCTCCTAAGCACTCGAGGGCATAGACCGCCTCTCTAGGAAGCCTGTTCCAGTGTCTGACCACCCTCTCGGTAAAGCAGTGCTTCCTAACGCCCAGGCTAAACCTCCCCCGGCGCAGCTTTGAGCCATTCCCACGCATCCTATCACGGGATCCCAGGGAGAAGAGCTGGGCACCTCCCTCTCCGCTTCCCCTCCTCAGGAAGCCGTGGAGAGCGATGAGGTCGCCCCTCAGCCGCCTCTTCTCCAAACTAGATGAGCCCAAAGCCCTCAGCCCCTCCTCACAGGACGTGCCTTCCAGCCCTTAGTTCGTTTCTGACTTGCTGGTGGGGTTTCCTCCCTCCCTACTCTGTGAGACTGCTTTCCGCATCCCAGCACCCTGGCAGAACACAAAGGTGCGTGGCTCACAACAACGCAAGGAATCAGAAACTGAAGAAACCAGCCCGACTGGGCAAACCCCAGGCCTAGGCAAACCCCATCCACAGGCTGAGGAAGAGCCTCTAGTCCTGGATCACCCCACCAGAGCACAGCAGCCCATCCATCTGCGAACAATTTATAAGAACTGTTGAAAACTCAACACATCAGTAGTTGCAGATTTAACGCCTTGTGAGGCAGCTCTTTTTCCAGCCGGGTAGAAGTGAAAAATCGTGAATGCTGACAGCATTTGGAGCTCAGCTATACACGCATTAGCTCCAAGTTTTTATGTCAGCCATGATGAGTTAGGAAGGAAGGAGAGTCTGCTTTTCTTCAGGCATATTTCCTTCATTAGCCTTACAGCCAGCAGGATGCCCTTACTCAACACCACGGAATAGCACCCTGTATAGCTATTAGCGTGCCTCCAGGAGCTGTTACTTTAAAGACACGACCAGTCGCTTTCGAAAGGGCAAATCATAACTGTGGCACCTTGGAAAGATTTGCTTCTAGTACCTAAGAGCAGGAGCTGAGCTCACCCTAAGTATTGCAAGAATTATTTGGGGAATTTATGCTCTTGGGTCCTGGCTCCCGGTCACTAGCAGGGAAATGCAGGACTGCGCAGAAAACAAAATTTACAAATCTCTGTCACCCTATGGGAACGTTGCGATACTCCCAATTTACACACACACTTTGGATGTGTAAATATTTCAGAGCTGCAGTTTAAGGGCACCAGTGATTTGCACAGCACTATATATCACCGCTTCCCAGGGAACACTGCGCTACTGAAAAGTAGCACTTGAGTCAGAGGTGGATTTAACATTAGCATCTCGGCACTACCCTAGAAGGTTGACTGTTTATGTACATCATGTCAACTGATTTAAAATCTATATTTACACACACTGAGATGGCCTCCACTCATTAATAAATTAAGACACTTGTAAACCACTGGATCTGCCAGTTGGCTTTCTAATTTACTAGCGTCTGAGTATCAGGTTGCCCACCCTTCCTAGGCAAAAGCTGCTGGGAGGAACAAAGCTAAATGCTCCACGCAGCCCGGTAGACTGTAGTTGTCCATATGCCACCGGCATTCACGCTCCTCATACTCCACCCTTCTGCAGGCTAAAAAAGTCTCTTCTGTCCTGAGGGTCATCAGCCTCAGGTCTTTTGCCAACACTGAATTCAATCATCTAGATGAGTTTAATGACAAAGGTTAGTTTCTCCAAGAGGAAGCTGGAAACCTACAGCAGTATGGTGTCTTGTGGGCCAAGAACTACGCAGTGAGTGAGTTGCCATCGCAGCTGCTCACGAGGGCCCTGTCTGCCATCAGCTCACAACTCCCTTCCTCCCCTGAGCATGAATGATGAAATATTAGAGGCTCTGATCTCTGCCTCATTAAATAGAGAATATTCTCACTCTGTCCTGACCTGCGCTAGGGCCAGTTTAAGGAGCAATCTGTCATGAGATCATTAATACAAAGACTTGCTCAGAGGGCAAGGATGTTCATCCAAAATTAAATTCTTAACCTTTTTGGGAAGGACTTCGGAAAGGATATTTTACCTTTCCTAACTGGAGGGATCAGTTATATATTTCTGCACTGCAAGGATGATGGAATCAGAGCCAAGAGGCCAGCACCATGCTGAGACTTTGCCTCCCCAACTCTTTCAGCGATGGCCAGCACTGTGTGAGCAGAAGCCCCAGAGATCAGGAAGAGCAGCAACGGTCAGGGAGCAAACCAAGGTCAGGAAAAAAAACTGAAATGAATATAGTTCAAACAGGCCAAAGGCACAGGCCCCATAACAGCAGCCTGGCAAGGGATAATATGAGGATGCCGTAGAAAAAAAATGCCTGGACACAGAGAGATGCTGTAAAAACATTAACGAGTCTTTGCCATCCTTTCAAGACACAGATCCAATTGGCAGACACAGTAAGCTCACAAGTCACCGGAGTGACAAACGAAGGTGACTCTGGTTTCCCTTGCAGTGTTGCTCATAAACTTTCTGGAAGAAGGTCTGTCCTTTAATATATGAATTTACTGTGCTTGGTATCTGAGTGGTTCCTTGGTCTTCCTCCCACCCCTCTCTCCACTCTTCTCCTACAAAGGGTTTTAATGACAAGAGGTACCCATAGCCTGAGCAAGCTATAAGGATGGATACAGATGGAGAGAGAGAAAGGAAACCTCCAAGACATACGTTTTCTCCTAATAGTATACAATCTACACAGACTGCTGCAGAAATGGGATGAATAATAGAATCACAGAATTTTCTTATCCCCTATCGCTGTCAAATCCTATTAAACTCACGCCAGGTAAAAGGTGCATTACCAACACTGCTAAAACTACACTAAACATCGGGGTTACTGTAAGCAAATGAAAGAAGATGGGTGTGAGAGAGGATAAAGACAAATCACAAATCATCTTCCCAGTGAAGCATCAAGAGTATACATATTGGGGGTGAGGTGCTATTCCTGAGGATATATAAAAGCTATATCAGGTTAGGGCTGGAGCTTGATATTAACCCTCTCGTTACTGTTTTTTCTATGAATACTGGTTCTGCTGCTTCTTTTGAGGCTAATGTGCTTTTATACCAAAGAAGATACAGACAACTGGATTAGTATGGGATTTAGGGAGCAGGCTGTGTACCGGGTGATGTGACAGCAAACAACTAAATTTAATATGGCAGCTTGATCCATTATGTATTTTATTTCAAGAAAAGTCTACATGGGCACATGAAACCTGGACTGGATCTGCCGTCACAGTGGACTGGGATCCAGACGTGTCAGATCTGGGCCATACGATGATCGCATTTTAACAACCATTTTTGCTGCCACTAAGTACATTTTATATGGCTTAAGCTTCTCACACAGAATCCTCATTAAAAATCATCCTGACCCTAAACTTTAAATAAAGATCCATAATATTTAGCACCTTTCTGGCATTTTTACTTGTGAAGTCAAAGATCTTTAATTGATCGATATCATTACACTCATTTCCACAGAGACACCAAGCAGGGAGGCTGACACGGGCAAGGTTGCCCCGTGAATCAAGAAGAGAGCTAGGGACCGCACCTAGAGCTCCCAACTTGCTCAAACGCTCCTGCAACCTTCGCTCAGCTCACCACCAGAACACAGACTTCATCTGCTTTCACCATACGGGCCTGAAACTTGCACACATAACCAGAATCCTAGTTCTGACAGTCTCAGAGGGATTTCAAAGCAGTACGGGTCCCACCAAAGACAGGGTCTGTTGATTACTGCCCTTCCTCAAGAAATGACCGGGTGAAATCAGAGACACGCACAGATAACTTTCTGCAAGTACTCTGAAACACCTCTCTCTTCTCTCCTGGATCTTATGCAGGTATAACTTCGTACCTACGCAAACCTACGGCAGAGTAAGTGGCACGCTAAATATTTGTCAGCTGACATCCCTGATTACACCAAGGCCTGGGCCCAACTTGGCACCACAGGACAATCTTGCTCACTAGAGATAAAGCAGCTTCTGCTGCCCCATCCTCAGAGTAACTGTAGAGAATAAGAAATGTAAAGCCTCTCTTATGTTTCATTTAAAAAAAAAAAAAAAAAAGATTAACATGAAGAGGGCTTACTTAATTTGATACGAAGTTGTCCTTTACATATCACTGACCTGATCCTAGCATCTTCCCAAAGCTTTATCAGCTCTGAGAGGGACACAGCACGCAGCTATTCCAAGAAGCAAGGAGAAGCCTTTACAGAAACAGGCTTTGTAATCATTCGCAATTCATTTAGCATACGGAGCAACATTCTGGGTGTCATGTCTCCCAGCTGGTGGCCAGACGCTACAGTGGATGCGACCAACTGGCCACAGTCCTTCAGCCTGGCAGACCAGGCTTCTGTGTGTGCATGGCCTGTGTGTTTCCGTGGCTGAGGCTCAGAGCCCCATGTCCAAGTCCTGCAAGCAGATGCCAAGCTGGCTGAACCACAGAGGAAATTATCCCCTGGCCAAGCTGGGTGGGGGGATGCCAAAGTTTGGAAAAGAGCACTAGCCAGCCAAGAGGATCTTACACTGAGAGTAGTCATCTTTCCCTAATGGTCTTACTTCTTAATGAGAGCGGAGGAAGAACAGATGGCTTTTGCATTCAAAGCCCAGGCTGAGGGTTCAGGAGGGATGTGCAGTATCTTTTCTGCAGCCCCTCTAAACTCCGCACACCTACATGGAGGAATACAGCCAGCGCGGCATCTGAGGTCTCGGAGCTGGCTCCATGCAGGCTGGAGTCCCTGCCGCGCAGGGAGCTGTGAGCTCACCTCCCAAAGCAGCATAGCCGGCTTGGTACAGCACTAGGCCCAGGCTAATGTGCCCAGGTCTCGGTTGAAAAACAACTCTATGTTTAATGCTAGCTTGGAGATTTCTCCATTGCTTTGTCTGAATGCTTCTCAGTGCTGCTTTTTCTTCTGTAGGAAGAGGGAGGCTCCTGATCTGCTCTCAAACACTGCTTTAAGACCCAGGAAAAAGCTAGGTGGGTACCGCTTTGCCTAGAAAAAATTGTCCGTGGATGCAGAGGAAGAGGACAGGGAGGTTGTTAACATGCATTCGGCCTCGAGAGCTCCACAGGTAGATGTGTCTCCTTCAGTGACAAGCACTAAGGCCCATGCAGCCTGGAGGATGGGTTGCACTTAATTGCTTTGCTCATTTGCAATTGTATGGTTAATTTGTAGCTACTTTCTGCCCAAAGTATGACTCTGCTATCACTCCCCTAGCATTATAGCTAAAGACCCGATTGCATTCCCAGGCAGGCTTGTCACTTAGAAAACACTAATGCCCCACTTTTGCAAGGCGATTATTAAGGCGTACTCTGACTTCATAATATACCAAACGTCTGCATGGCTACAGCCTGATAACATGGAACCAGCAGCAGCATTGATTAAGTGCTGCTGGCAATCTGACTTCTGGAATACTATAGGCCACCAGTGGCCATAATACAGGAAGAATTAATAATAATGCTTAATCTCACCCTCTGATGAACAGGAGAAAAACCTCTCTCTCACCCTGTCCCATCCTCTTCCTCTCCACGAATCCTAAGAGGAAGCAACCCCGTGATGTAGCAGTCACAGCTTTAAGACCAAGGGTCTGAGCACAGAGGAGCAGGCAAGTGGCTGTTGTACGTGTGGATAGTTGCACAGGTACTAACACCTTGTGAAGGGAGATACATCCAGCCTTCGCTGGCTGTGAGAAACATGCTTGCTGTGAGTCTTTGAGGGAACAGTGAAAAGTGCGTGACGTCTTATTTTTATTGTATAAAACAGCTCCAAAATCAAGGCACCTTTGTTTCTAAATAGTCCGCCTTTGTTTCCCTGTACGGGCAGCTCAAGCAATCAGAAATCCTGAGTCTAGCCTCCCAAAACCATGAAAATGAGTTTTCTAGATTTGTTGGTTTTGAATCATCAGGTTACATTTAGGTTGTATTTTCAGGCTTTTCATCACAACATTATAGTAAAAAACCTCCTTCAAGCCCTCCTCACTTCTCCTCCCCCCCAAAAAACAATGAAAGAGGAAAATTCGCTTTCTTGCTCACGTACCTACAAGGCGACTGAGCTTGAAATTAAATACGGAAGGACTAAGAAGGACTAAGGACCGCTGCTAAAATTGTGAGAGTCAACAGTGCAAAATTTCCAAAATCCCTGTCCTGATGTTGAGGCTGTGGCAATGCTGTATTTGAAATGGATAATGCTTTATTGGGCTATACTTGAATTCTCTCATGCTGCTCTCCTCTCCTCGTTAAAGACATTCACAGAGAAAACCTCTGGATGCTCTTTGTATATGAGGGAACAAAGTGTCCTCTCCCATGGAGGCAGAATACAGCGTTACTGAAGCTAAAAGGCCCAAAGTGCCATCTAATGCTAAAATAACAGGGAGTTTTACCTCTACTTATCTCTCATAATCCTGAGCTATTTGTCCTCCAGATGAAATGAAAGATACATCCCATCACTCCACTGCACGCAAATAGCATAGCCCGTAAAGCTACACATTGGCAACTTGGGAGATTCCCTCCCACAGGAGGGGATCAAGCCAGGTGAACGGTGACTAAGAATTTTGGTTTTTTTCCTCAAAACCCCGTCTTATGCCTGAAATATACGATGCCCGCTAATGACACATGTAGCTGTGGGAGCCACAATAATTACTGAGGCAAACGAATCTCATGCCTGAGGAAGCAGAGTGCTTTCCATGGGGCTCGGGAAGGGAGTCCCCCGCCTGCGGCGTTACCCCGAGACGTGCAGAGCCTACAACCTGCCTCCTTGCAGTGGCTCTCACCCCACCTCTTGCCCATCAGGCAGCTCAATCCAAAACCCTTGGCAAGAGGCTGTGCCAATAAATATATTTTCCATTGGCAGGATATCGCTCTCCTCTGAAATATCACATATTTGGCCATTAGGAAAGGCAGAGTCTGATCTTGTATGTCAAATCCTATACTCCCATGAAGAATGAAGGAGCCGCTTTGCTCTGCTCTGCTCTTCTCCCAGCTAAGCAGCCAAGGATGCTGTCACAAGTAAAATGCAGCGTGCAGGGCTTGCTTTGCCCTGGCAACAGCTGTGCCCAAAAGTAACAGAGAGGAGTGGATTGGAGAACAGAAAAGGGGCAGGAGATACATGTGCCTACTTGCCCACTGGAACTGCTGAGAATTTTAATTTTAGGCCTCTCATCAGCCCTGACACAAAAATTGTAGCATCAGTTAAGGCGTAATGAGTTAGTGGTGCATTTGATGTTTACAGACTGTAGATTAGGAGCAAAAGTGCAAGACTTGGCAGTAGCCTCACCATGCGTAGATGCAGGGTTTGGACCCAAGGCTTCGGTTCAGGAGTTTCAACAAGAAACTGAAATGCTCAGGAAATTCGCAATAGGATACAAAGCTTTTCTTCTGTACGGTAAGCTAGCTTTTACAAACCCCCACCAAAGGTGACCAGAAGCTCTTAATGTGCAAAGGCTTGTTTTGGGCAGGCATCAGGTGGCCCACAAGTAGTTGATTTCAGCAGAGATACCAGCCCCGAAACTCTGCTATTGTGACCTTTAATTTACTTCCTCACTGTGAGCATAAATTTAAGACTTCTGCTAAAAGACAGGGAAAAAAGCATAGGGCGGGGGGGAAGCAAAAAGGAAAGAGTCACAGAGCTGGGTCAGTACACTTGATTCTGGATTTTGACCAGTCTGGAGCCTGATTTTCCCTCCAGATAAGTCAAATCCTAGCCAGCTACACCACCTCAGCAGAAGAGCCCACAAACATTTCGAAAGCAGACCAGATCTCCTGGATTAACCCAACACAAACACCACTCGGCATGCTGTAACATTAGCCTCAGGAGAGACGCGGGGTGTCCAAGTCAGCCTTGCTTCCAAGGGTTTTGCAAAACAAAGGAGAGGCTCCTAGACCTCCTTCTCCGGTGGGTTTGACTGCTCAGGAAGCCAGGGCTCCTACTGCTGGGACCGGCACTGCCACCAGTACCAGGAATGCCCACGGCAAGTGGCGAGCTGTAGGGATGCTGGGTTCTGCGATGCAGGGCGCTTGCAAAGCCACGGGCACAAAGACGGGCACATGGGGGAGAAGATTAGATTAGCGCGCACTAATAAATGTTCTGTGTGCTCCGATACTCCAAGGATCCTCTTCTTTTCCCCCCTCCCTCCTCCTTCCCTCTCAAATCTCAGCCTTCTCCCTCCTGCCTAGTTTCATCACAACTCCAGATTGCTTGAACAAGCTGCCTGATAAGCCCACAGATGCCAACAGGAAGCAATGATGTTACAATAAGTGTCACAGGGAAAATGTCAACTGTATCATTATAATGAAGGTCATGTCTCCCTCACAGAGAGCTCAGGGCTCTGCACAATTCACATGTTGTTATTAGGTAGATGTTGACATGTGTAACTTCTGCCTTACAAGAGTCACTGCACAGGGACGAGCGAGGAAATGCTGGCTCACAGCTACTCCGAGCTCCAGCCTCTGTCATAGAAAGCGCAGAAGGAAACAATTAACGAGCGTTGCATAGGTGAGAATTCACAAATACTCGGGTTCCAGCTCCTCGCAACAGACAGGATACACACAGGATAACAGGGCAAATGCACAGCACGTAAGCAGCCTCAGACAGCACCAAAGCAAAGCACAAAGCGGTACTAAGAGCGAGTCAGGTACAAAAGCAACCAGCCGTCATCCCAAAGTTGATGCCAGTAAATGGCACTTGGATACTCCATGTAAAACAGCTCACTGCCTCCCTAATGTAGGGAATCTCCTCCTTTTAAACCTAGTGATAAAAATGATAAAAAGGGAACTATAAAAAATAAAAGCCTTGAATTAATACTCTAATGAAGTTTTATTATTTTTCTAAAAAAGATTTTGTTCTGTGATGAGGAAATATATACTCTCCTTGGCTCTCGCTCTGTGCGAGGAAGTGGTTGTAGCGGTGGCGGGAGGTGTTTGCGCACGCATGTGCGCACGAGATGAAGCAAGGCGCTGAATGCAGAAAGCAGAGGCCTTTTCATTCTCCAGAAAGACATAATGTTCCTTCCATTTCCAAACCTGTCAATATTTTGCTCGATAAGGGATGACATATTGGCAAGGATTTTCACATGCACACACACACACACACACATGCATGCATGCACGCATACCCTGCTAGAGGTGGTGGGAGAGTATTAAAATCTGAGAGGTTTGGCAAATACATTGCGTGACAAAGTGCTTTCAGTGATCCTCAAGGCTGCCCATCACTCATTTGTCGAGGGAGATGGTTAGGGCATTGCTCACAGATCTCCCAGGACATCAAAACAATATTCATGTAAAGACAGGCAGGAGGAACGGAGCATGGTAGAAGAGTCATCACCTGAAGAACTGGAGGTGTACAGCTCTTGAGGGGCAAGAGCTAAAGTAGGGCTGGTGTATCAGCACACTTGTGGGTAACTGAGCACCATTTTACTCTTCCTCCAGTCCAGAAAGCCAAGAGAGAGGTAAAGCAGTGGGATCAGCAGGTTGCAGCTCAACGATAATTGCGCTTCTCTGTGATGCTGTGTTGTAATTTATCTGCTCCCTCCCATTCCCACAGTGCCATGGTACATATCCCCTCCCATCAATTTGTTCCCATATGCACTGCTCTGAGGCAAAATTGCTGGTTGGACTCAGCCTGGTATTTTTTTATGGCAGACTGTGTCCACTCAGTTGCTTGGTGAAAGGCTGCCCCAGGACTGAAAGTACAGGGGAGCACACACCTCCCTAAAGCATCTATTTGTATTTTAGTTTAGTAAGAGCAGAAGGAAAGCACCATTTTATTCTTCCATCCATAGGGCCATATTCTTATGCCTCTAAGAATGAAAACAGTCAATGTGGGCAATTAACAAGCAATAGGTGAACATGGCAGAGATGCTCCGAGAAGAAGCTAGGGTGATTTGGCCTCAGTCCTCCACTCTCTGGCAGGTAAACTGCAGGAAGACAGGAGCAGAAGAGAAAGGCTTTTCCCCCTTAGTTCTATTTTTCTATCCTAGAACGATCCACCTTCCCTGTCTTTGCCCAGTGCTTTGGGAAAAAACCAGCTGAAACTCAGAGACAATCCTTGAAAAATCCCTCCCAGGCTGCACGTGAAGTCCAGTGCAAGGACAGGCACTACGAGCTCTCTGCAGAGAACACTTACAAACAAATGTCACATCCTAGCCCAAAAGGGACCGTACTTCAGAGGGGGACTTTCAGAGGAAAGCCTGCTAAAGGAATCTCCACAAACGGTAACTTTGTTTTGAAAGATCAAGCCGTCAACCATCTTCCCCACCATGGCACCATCTTGCTACATCTCCACAGTCCAAGTACAGAACAAAAAAATTATTCCCCGTCTTGAGATGTCCCAGGCTGAAGCCAGTGAAGCACACCCAAGAGATAAAGGAAGAGCTGAGGCTTTCCCTCATCATGGCGGGGGGAAGGTGAAAAAGAGGAAGAAGTGATGTGGGGGTTTGCCAGCAACCACATTCAGCACAATGGATTTCTGAATCTATGTCAAAGAAGGGATTCAAGGGGTAAGCGTAGCGAGCCTTCCCCCACACGAGGTCACCGGGTCCACTGTCAGCAGAAGCAACCCCCTTTAGGTCCTGCTGTCGCAAGTAGGTTAATCTCATTCGCTCACACATTTCTCACTTGGCTCCTGATCTGCAAAGTAATCTGAAAGGGACTGCCTCCTGCATTTCCGCCTCTGCTTATTTATTCCCTTATTTTAATTTGAAAGAGGATTTAGTGATTCGTGGAAGTCGGGGATCGATATCTCTAGCATGAGCCAAGAACAGCTCTGAGCAAGACCGGTCCCACGATTCTGTGACTGACAGCGTACTTCAGTCCGGACCCCCCCTGCCAGGGGCTGGCTTCCCTGCTGCTATTCAGCCAGTGCCCCCTCCTGCACCGCAGCCCCTCCAGCTCTCCCAGCGCCTCCATCTGCCAGTTCCTCTCCCTCCTGCCCTCAGTCTTCCTTGCATTGAGACTATAAAATACAAGCCAGAAGGTGAAACCATGGGTTTGAGATGATAAAATTAAGATGAGATCCACCAAATTCATTTTCATTTGCAATCATAAACCAAGCTTCACTTTACAAGACAGAGAAATTAAAAAGGAAAATGAGAAAGAGTTCAAGAGCATCAGTTACAGGTTGTTAATAGAACCAAAGTATTTTGCACTATTTATATTTTATGAAGCTCTATTGCTGTGCTTTGTACAACAGAACATCACAATAAATGATTTACCAACTCAGTAAAGGATCCAGAAAACTGATCTCAGCTCATCCTTTAGACGACCAAAGATCCTGATCTGTGTACGTTACAACCCCCCCAAATAGGCTGATTCACTTTAAAACTGAAAAAACCCCACCCTTATCAGTCCTGACTTTTTTTTTTTTTTAAATTTTCTACTGTTTTTTTTTAGGATAGTGTCCTGCCAGAAATGAAGCAATTTTTCTGAAAATGACAGAGAACATTTGAGAAGTTCATAAAAGAAATTACAACTTTCTAATGAAAAATAATTTTTTAACATCACACATATTTGATTTTCATTTTTCTGACAGAAGAAATAATTATTAAAAAGAATTAGAATTATTATTACTTAGAATTATTTGCAGCCTTAGAGGTTTCCTTTGAAAGCCCTCAGCTAATCCTACTCCCTTCAAAACACACCTGAGCTAGGATTTGCAGGACCGTTGATGGGTCAAATGCACTGCAAGTAGGTGGTACGGAGAGGCCAGGCAGTTTTCTAAACATACAAAGTTGGCTGTGTTAACCTCCTCTCTGTTTTGGGTTTTATGTTGTGCTAGGCAAGCACAACACGTCAGATCTATTGGCACGCCTGCACTGGACTATGATGGTGTATCAGGTGGCATGTGACGGAAAGCGGGGACCAACATCCACTTTAGATGAGGCAAAAGTGATGCTTGTGAGTGAGCGAGGCAAGAGGTGTGGGGTGACTCTGCAGTGCCCGGGTGGATGAGGACAGTTAGCACCAGAGGGTAAGACTTCTTTCCCAGCCTAGCAGAAACAGTGATAGGGACAAGGTACGGGTGCCGCTGACCACGTCTCTGGCAAAGCAAGGGGCTGTGTAGATGGCACAGGAGAGGGATGACGTGTGATTCTCACAGGCACATCACAAAGTTTGACGCCTGCCCCTACGTCCTCTTACGCTGATCCTCGGCTCCAACCAAGCTTTGCCTGGATAAAGAAAGCAGCTATAGGAATGACCAGCAATGTTTTTCATGATAGCTTCTATCTTCTCACCGTCTGGGAACCATTAGCCTCTCAGTTTGTCTTAGACCTGCTTTAATATACTCTCGAATGAGTCACGGCAAACAACAGGAGCTCTGCCAGTGCAGCAGCACACTGGAGCAGGAAGGGCCTGCCCTCGGGAGTGAGAGTCAGTCGTGCTGAGAATGCGTGTCAGAGACTACTTCTCAGCACTCCGCCCCTCTGCCCTGCCAGAGCATCTCCAGATGCAGGGAAGTCAGTTGTTTCCCAGACCAGCACCCCTGCCCATGAGCAGCTGCAGGACCCAGTCAGATGAGAAATGAGTGAGGGTCCTATTTAAGCTCAGTCAGAAAGCACTAGCACTATCCTGGCCGAAGCGGTGAGCTTCAGAGCCCTGGCCACGAGGTGGGCTGTCTCCCACCCACAATGGTCTCTGTTCTTTTCAAGTGGAGTTGTAGACCGGTTGAGTTGCATCGGTGCAGAACTCTGCATGGACCCTTGTTTAAGTGTCATACAGGTCTGGGGTTAGCACAAGACTTCAAGGGTGCTGGGAAATGAACACGCTGCTGTGGGATACACCTGATTTGGGACTGCCTCTGCAGACGTCTGCTCTTGCCCCTTGATGCTTCAGCCTTGGTCCCAGAAACAGGCTTGCATTCAGCCAAGATAAGAATAGCTATGTGCCCCACCCACCAGTTTACTAAAGCAGCGCAGTCAAGGCCAAAGGATCTAGAAACCCCAGGGACCAAATGCCTCCTGTCAGCAGGCCTGGAGGCGACCGTCACTTTAGGCAGGGTCATCAGAAAACCACTGCATCTCGAGGTCTGACGGAAGGAGTAGAGGCCTGAGACAGATACTGAAGGGAAGCCGAAGCGGCAGCAAGCAAAGGACGAGGGCTGGGATTTGAGGAGAGCGCATTTACAACTGGCCGAGCTTGTTACTGTTTTGGTGCAGTTAGCTCCTGTCTGTCACTCTCAATAAAAGTGTTATTGATTAGCATGTGACTTTATTGTAGAGAGCTGGCCGGGAGCCAAGGTGGAAGGACTCCAGAGGGAAAAGAGGATGACTTGGCTGGCAGGGAGCGGGGGGGATGGAGGAGGAGGAAAAGGGAAGCTTGGAAACATAAAATCTTGAAAAGAGTAATTAATTCTGATCGTTACAGCAATCTATTCAGATTTTCAAGAATATTATAAATCAGTTGCCTGTACCCTTCCTATTAGCATTCGTGCTGGGGAGGGATCCTGGGGAGAATTGATCAGCTGAGAGTGCCAATGCCCTGGGGAAGGACTCCAGCTCAGGGAAAGGAGGATTGTTTTGGCTGCTCATTTCAGACCACTCCTGTGCCCAGGCCCATGGAAAACCAAGGAGGCTGGAGGCATGGCACTTCAGAAGATGCGTGGTCTCTCAACCCACCTCCACTGCTGTCCCCTTGAGGCTGTGCCAAAACAAAGGGCGGATGGCTTGCAAATTTTTCTGAAAGTGAGAAAGTGTTACTATCTCTTGCAGCTTAACTGGAAAAGAAAAAAGAAAAAAAAAGACAAAATCCCTACAGAAAAAGAGAGGGCAGAAATGGAAGGGCAGAAAATGTATACTTTCTAGATTAATTTAGAAATAAGCTTTAATTTAAAAAAAAAAAATCAACATTTTCTCTGAAATGTTTCATTCTAATTGCTTTCTTATGGAAAAATTTCTTTAAAACCTGCTTCATTAACTACAGAATCCCATTTTTCATGAACAAATTTAACTCCCCCCCCTCCTTCTTTAAACTACTTCCTCACTCATGGAGGCTTTGAAAAGTCATCTGGAGCCCTCAGGAAGAACCTAAATGTAGAATAGGAAGAGTAGTGAAAGATTATTCACTGAAATACATGGGAAAAGGAAGTCCATCATCATCGTCAAATAACTCTTGCTCTACCATTTAGAGAGAGAGAAAAAAAGTCTTCATTAGATATCCGATGGATTTCCTATTTATGTATCTGGAAGACACGCTCCCAGTAGGGAATTCTGCAAGTTCCCATCTTTAAGCTGGCCCACCTTTCAGCGAGCTGGGCACTGCCTCCTTGGAGGGTCACAGGATGGAGAGGCTGTGGAGCTACCACGGGAGGCACCGGCAGAGCTCTGCCCAGGGAGCTCGGCACAGGATAGCAGTGTTGAAGGCTGGAGCCAGGGACAGTGACAGGGCTACGGGACCAGACCTGTCCACTGTATACACAGAATTTAAAAGCGTGCTTGCTCTGTTCATCTCTTTTCCAAAGAACAAAAGTAAGAATGCTTCTGATGTTTATGAGACATGTCTTGGCAATGCAAATCCAGACACCAGCAAAGACCTAATAGGACACAACAGTTTCAAAAAACAACCGCCAGTAAAGCGGCTCTCCACTTCCCCCTTTTCAACACTCAACACTTGGATTTAAAGGTCTTTTGTTGCCACAGACTAATTTCATGGCTGTCAATGTCCTGACCTTCTGTTTCTCTCCATTTTCTCAGCTCTTTAATGGAAAACTCTTCTGACGCCCTTCTTTCCCAAAACGCACGCACACTTTCACGTACTAGCTGTCCAGCCACTGCTGCAGGACGTCGATATGACAGCAGGCTGGTTCAGTAATGACCTGTTTGTGGTGCCAGTTATTCTGGAGCGCTATGACGATGACTCCGTTAGCTGTGCTCTGTACCGCAACTATGAAGATGTAGCCAGGCAGCTTGCACCCTGCGCTGAGGTAGCCTTGGCTGTGTTACGCGGCAGCGCATGGGAGCTTTCAGGCAGAGTTAAGAGAGCATTAACTCTGCCGTGGCATTGACACAGTCCTTGGAATCCTGTGTGGTCTCGATCCTCAAGCAACACAATTGCCACATGGAACTTAGTTGTCACATCTGTCCCTTCCCTTCTCCCCAACACACCTTCCCATCAGACCTTTGCCATCTTCCTTCCTCCACACCAGCAGCAATATCCTGGAAGGGGCCCCATTAAACCACCAGCCCAGATGGCTTTCCTCCTTTCCCCGAGTGCGCTTGTGGCCACACGCTGCCAAGGAGGACATTTCCTTGTGGCTCTCTTCACTTGCCTAAACGTAGGTGTTTGGTGCCATTTGGGACGCCTTGGGGTGCCCAAGACACCTGCACAGAAACGGCAGCTAGGACATGGGACTACAGGAAACCTGTGCCCATCTGCACCAGTGGCAAGGAGCCAGGCAGGACACAAGTAAGCTCCTAAAGCAAGAGACTCGAGCACCTAACACTGCTTCTAACCGGCAAGCTGGGGGAGCGGTCTAGCGTTCTTCTTAGATGTTTTTGGGAGCAAGGACAAAGGAGTCCTTTCTTCTTTCTGCTGACACCTGCTGGACCTTGCCCTTCTGGGCAGCAGGCTCAGGAGAGAGTTTCTGGAACATTTTTCCAGCAAAGGACAGCTAAAATACTGGCACTGTGCTCTGAGAACGGAAGGCAAGATGCAGCTGTTATTTAAGTAGGGAAAGAAGTCTTCAGATTCCCCCGCATGCTCTTCGCTTCCTTCTCTTTGCACCACCCAGGTATGATTACTGGAAAAGTGCACTGGATGGAAGGGAAGAATTTTTGCAGGAAGTCCCAAATAATAATATGAATAACTCGCTTGAATGCTTTTTTCTGCTTCTGATTCCTTCCATGGTGCTTCCCTCTCCAATACCTGCCTTTTAGATTCATCTTTTATTTTCTATTCCCTGTTTCCCCCACTGCTGCCAGCTCTTAGCTTCATTTACTGGTTTTGATTGCATGTTATTTACTTAGCACCCGTTGATTTGTCCCCTCAGGACTTCTCCATTTTAAGCAAAGAGAATGCATATGATTTTAAGTGGACATAATTTTATAGAAGAAAGGAAACAATCACAGTAGCTTCCTTCTCACTAGAAAAAACAAAAGCAAGTCCGAGAGATGTTTCAGCAGCTGGTCACAGCTGAGCTGATCACAAAATGGTGACCGCAGAAGGGGTCAGGGTGGGAGTGACAAGAAGTCACAACATGTGCAAAGCAGCATCTTAATTGTTTTAGATCTACTCAGCTCGCATTATCTTTTAAAATGTACGCAACTTGACAAACAAAAATCAGCTCCTCAATATAATGTATCCTCCTGGTCCTCCCCTCAGCACTCCAGCACAATACTGAGTTGTACTTCGGGAACAAAACACAGACTCAAGAAAGTAGGAGGTCAATAGACTCACACAGATGTCACAAAACGCTGAGCTAACCAGAGGTCCTAACACGTTCCCAGCAAAACTCGCCACAGAAGGTACTACGTTTCAGGAGGACAAGGGCAACTACACATGAAAAGGGTGCTCCCACCTTAGTTTTACTCCCCCTTCAGTATTGGTCTGACTGCCTCAGCATGCCCTCTTCGTCAGCACAGTGACTTCCCAGCCACTCCGCCTGCAGCCACCACTGGCTTCACCCTGGTGCCTTCCTTGGGAGAACGTCCCACAGCCAGCTAAAAAAAACCACAAGACAGCCTAATTCCTTCACTGCCCCAGTGCAGGAGTCTGCCAAAATCACAATCAGAAAAAGTGAGCAGGACCCTAGCCATTTCCTCTTTTTTGTGCTACTTGCAAATAACAACGTACTTCTCAAAGAATCACACAATCGTTTATTTACCAAGCAGCCTACTGTGAAGGCATTTCAGCCTATGGCATGCATAAAGACAGCTTGCTTCTATTATAGTTGGGTTTTCTTCGTATGGACAAAAGAAAATCTGCCAAGCTTTTAATTTTTTTTTTTTTTTTTTTAAGCTACAAAGGTAAAACACCACAGGAAGTAAAAGCCCCACAAACACAGCAGCCTTTCCCTGCCCCTCTCTCTCACTTGCCCACTCTCTACGCAAGGGCCTGAGCTGTTCACAAAATGGCAGGCTGACTCAGCACCATGGCTGGACTAGTCTAAATCCTGACATCCTTTCAAGCCTATCATTTTTATGACGCCATCTTATGTAGTAGGTCATTAGTCACTTAAGTCACATATTTGCACTGCCCCCTTATTGGATGACTGATGCTTTAAACAAAACAGCAAACACCAAGTCATTTCATTATATGGTTGTGGGTGTTTTTTTAATGAGCAAGCAGTTTGGCCCGAGATGTGTATTAGCTTTTAGGACTCATTTCCATAGGCAGTCAACCACCTTTCCATAGTTATTAACAGCAAAAGAAGGGACATTTCCCCCATTTACAGCAAAAAAATGCAATATACAAACATAACTGAGTACCACTGCATATACTCTTTTTGGACCAGCTTTTCCAGTTGTGTAAAAACACGAACTGCAGAGGCACTAAAAATGGAATCAAGCTCAAAGAACAGGACGTATGTGCTTCTAACAGCACACGTTAATTCTCAGCACTGGGTCATCATATCAGCCCCTTAGTGTCCACTTGAAATCCTCTCTTTTTAATCCATGCTCTCTTTCCTTTCCTGAGATGCAGAGTTTGACAGGTAGGATAGTCAAGAGCACACAGCACTGGCTTATCTTTGACTTCAGCGTGAGCACATGTAGGCCAGTTGCAAACGTTTTTAAAATCTTTCCCAATGTTCCTCATCACCACGTATCCGCTCTTGCTCCTTGAGTTTCTCACCACTCTAAATCCTTCCCTACCACCTTGCAGGTTCATTTTCTTCAGAACGTTCTTACTCAAACTCGACTATAATTTAATTCACACCAAAAGAAAGAGTTGCAAAAAGAAAGACATGAAGCAGCTATGCAGAGTACAAGGAAGTACTTATGTTTCTGAAAGCAAGTGGAAAATGTTTCTTAGTTCTCAGCTGACAAGAACTGCTTGAGATACCAATACATGCTCCCTTCACCACTGGACCAGACGATGCTCCACGGAGGAACAGTGGCTCACTGACAAAAGGAAAAAGACAAGAAAAATTGCTCTGTTTTGGGGGAGGGAAAGGAGGAGCTGCATGGAATAAAGTGTCCTCTGCCACCCTGTAGATGGGGTATTCAGAGCAGAACTAAAGGAAAGCCTGCAGTGAGCAGACAGCCGTGCAGGCGCTGGCTGGTTGGCTGTCTAGCAAGGTGAAATGATATTGAAGAGTCATTACCACTGTGAAGACTTTCTGAAAGGTCTGCTGAAGCTGATAGGAAGAACATTTTTCAAAGAGATCCAGACAACAAACTGCACTTTCCACAATAAAAATACCCATTAAGCTCCATTATGGTTATTTTTATTGAAGCTAGTCTAGACATTCAAGCACTGCTTTTATTCATCTCCAGATAAATAGAGATCTAGATAAAGATGGAACCACTGTCGCTGTGTAGGGTCAGACTACGTAACGGCCCAGCCGTTATCCTATCTTTGACAGCAACCAGAACAGAATAAGCATTTGAGCTTCCCTCATTCCCAAATGCCCTCTCAGTCTAGGGATGTACCTCTGACTCATACTCTGCATTGCTGTTTTAAACAGTTCCTCAGGAATTTTTTTTCATTAACGCATTTAATATTTGGAAATCGAAAAAGAAAGTTTGGCTTATTCTTCTGTCGATGAAATGAACCTCACTTGAAAGCTTGTTTTATTCTAAATTCAAATCTGCCCGAGATCCTTCAAGTCTACCTAATCCTAAAATACCAAACACTTTAAGAATCCTTTTTAAATGGTTTTCGGAAATTTGGAACACTCAGCAGTTTCTCCCAAGGCTAATATGAGCTTGAAGATGTCCTGGGCTTTTAAAAAAATTACAAATTGTGGGGTTTAGGCTTCAAATAAGCGCTGCCAGTTAACTTTGGACCCTTTCAGGTTTGGAAATTACAGTCTCTAGCTGCTTTCTTCGCAGACAAAGAACCTGAAACCATGATCCTAGCCTGGACTCTAGTATCTTGTCTTGCACTGTCAAAGTGTCCTGGTACAGTGCAAAGGGCACCTCTGAACCTGACAGATCTGTGAGATGGAAGCTTCTGGCTCTAGAAACAGCTAGAAATCTTTGAGGATACCTCAGTCTGGCTGTGTCAGGAGGAACTGGACAAGCTCCTCTGGGATTGATGCTGAGGTTAAGAAATCTATCATGTTTTATTGTTTCTGCTGATGTACGACATGCCATCCTTCATCTCTTTGTAATGCAGAGTGCCTGCATGTTGGCTCAAGTTACACTGTCAGCGCCCACTTTTACTCCCTCCTCCCCCAACTCCATTTGGTCTGTTCGTGCTAAAAATAACATCAAGATTCACGTCTATGAAAGATATGGGCACCAGAGAGAGGAAAAGTTGCTGACTAGAAGACTCATGACCATGCTTACCACCTTTTACTGCAAGCCTGGATCGTCTCTTTTCAAGGAACTTCATACCCAGCTCTGGAAAGTAGGGGAAAAAGTTCCAAACTTGAGGAGATTGTTCAATATCTATATAAAAATCTTTTTGGCAATGCAGGTCAAGAGACAGCTGGGAGGCTTTTGGGCATCCCGGGCTCCTATCTTCTCTGTGGCATGAGCAAAGGCAGATGAGAGGGTTTAATGGGTGGCTTAATCAAAAAAGGACACAGAAGCCCAGAGGAAGATTCTGCACCTTCATTTTAAGGCCCCATGAGGTCTGCACCAGGTCTCAGACATCCCTGATGTGCATGGCCCGTCTCTGTTTGAAAGCCCGACTGGCAGCTCTTCCTTTCCCGACAGTAAGCACATGCTTGCAGGGAAGAAAGGAGCTTTAGCAAAAGTACGTACAAGGAATTTGTTCTGCCGAATCAAGTGGCAGATGTCTGCTCTCTGAGCTTATAACAAAGCTTGCCCTATCGTGGTACTGGGGGGCTCCAGGCCACTGGAGATGTGCCTTTCCAGTAAGATTTCTAACGCTGTTCATCTCTAGTCATTTAAGAGCCTGGGGTTTTTCTTTTTGGTTATTGTTCTTTTCTAAAATTAGAGGCCTTTTCTTTCTTAAAGCGGAGCTACGGTGTCATGACGTCCTAATTTGTACAACTGCTGTCTATCCTAAAGTTTCCCCTGCAGTTTCAATTACACGTCTCACTTCAATTAAACTCCTTAATTCTTGTCCCAAAGTGGCATACAGCACGGCTAACAGTCACGGTTATCCTGCTGTACCCCAAAGCTGGCTGCACTGTCCTAGTGGGACAGCTGAATAGAAAGCTGTTTGAAGCCACCTGGGTTAAAATGCATCTATAGAAATGTCAAACATCGATTGTGAGCTACTCGCACCTTCCTTCTGCATCTGGATGAACGTGGTTTGAACCAGGGAAACTCCCAGAGACTTAAGGGAGCAGAGCAGAAGTTAAATGCCCTGCCCAGCTTCCTGGGTAAGAAATGGAAGAGGTGAAGAGCCAGGCTGAGTGGGCTGAAGACCCTCTAGAGGGTCTCCAGGGGGTGAAACCATGCAATTCGAGCACCGCAAGAGGGAGAGAGAGGTGAGGGCTGGGCTGGGGTTTGCCACACAAGGCAGTAGGGCCGCTTCCATAAAGCAGCCTGTCGTGTAAACAAGATGTACCTTTGACATCTTCCCCTTCGGGGCACCAAGGCATGAAGCAGCCGATGTATTTCAAGCCAAACAGGTGATTTGTAGGTGCTAAGTGTTCATAAAGACAAGATTAAAGAGCTCTCTGATAGCAGGGCAGTAAATCATTCCCCACCTGCAGAGCTGAGTGCCGGGCACGGATGCTCCTCCGACCCTGATTAAATAAAGGATGGCTCAGCAAGATGGGGGCTAAAGTTAGCTGACAGCTCTTGAGTGAACTGGTGTCTTGCCTGCTGCCGTTGTGGCTGATGGCTAATTTTCTCCCAGAGGAACCTTTGCAAAGGCTGGTAATTAAAACCAGTGGAAGGCAATCCAACTCATGGGAAGGCTGGCCCGCCTGTCCACTTTCCCCCAGCCACGAAGCTCCCCTGAATGAAAGCCTGCATGGGTCAAAGCTGCTCCTGTTCAGGGTGCTTTAAGGACTGTAATGTGGCTGGGTGAATAAAATTGCAAGGCCCGGTGCTTTCACTTGCTCCAGTGAAAGCAAGCTAAAAATAAATTTCTAATAACTTTACATCCAGCATGCAACACACCCTGACAAGCTCTGAGTGTCCCGTGTACAGTTTTGAGGGTCAAATACACACACAAATATGTATGTACACATAAATACATATATGTATGCATATATATATACACAAGTCCCCAAAACACCCTTATGCTTTCATAGCATCCCAAGCTCTCCCCCGGGAATCACGCTTTCCGCTACCCAGTCAGATGCGTGAACATGATTATCTGAGCGTAACAGCCTGGGAAGTGATGGCCCAGAGGTTCTGCAGTCAAAGGCTCGGGGTCCGATGGCAGAGCAGGTAACAGAACCCGGGCTGCATCAGCTCCCAGGTCTCCTTCTTAACCAAGCGTATGTTTAGACTACGCATGTTTAGACTAAAGGAGCAGGTTTTGTTTTAAATTACCTATTTTACTAGCCTAGATAGGACCCAAAAGAACTTAATGGAAGGGAAACTTAATGGGACCTCATTAGATTGTTATAACATTTTTTCTGCACTGTGCTATTAGCTCTTTAAAATAGATTATCGGAAAGAACACACTTCACAGATTTAAATTACTTGTGGCTTTTGCCTTACCTGAGTTATTTCTTTTACTTTTTATTCATCTGGGGTTTTCAGAATAGATTGGTCACACTTTTTTTCCATTTCTAGATTTACAGATACTTGTACAACGCTGGCACATTTGGATTGTTAGACCTTTAGTGACACTGCTCAATCCCAAACAGAAAAATCTTTTTAATAGATGGATCCTGATTTTGCAATATTTTGCTGTAAATCTAAGCAACAGAAGATTTTTTTTTAAGGTTTTTTTTTTTAAGGGGCAAGATAGTAACAAGATAGGTACTCTAGGTTTTTTTTGGGTGTTCCCCCCAGCTTTGTCATTGTATTGAAGCTAGAAATACTCAAAGACCATCCAAGTCCCAGAGCTGCAGTCTCGAGTCGGATTTACAACAGCAACCCCTAACTTTAGGTGTGCTCACATTTGCCCCACTGTAAGGAGGGAAAGGCAGAATGAAATAAGGATCTGGAGCACTGGATAGTCCTCATCAGGCGCTTTACTTCCAGCCAAGCTCTAAAATTCACCATGTAGCTTTGTTATAAAAGCTTTGGAAGTGGTTCCTCACTGACTTGAAAAGCGAGTTTCTTTTTCACATGTTCCAGGGACAGCTCAAAGATACAATCAACAGAAAATTGAAAATAGGTAGAATAAGGAGGTAGGGACACCTAAAAGCTGAGAAGTCCCACGTCATTGCTTTTCCTGAAAGATGTCTGCTTGTTTTGGTGCTCTTCCAACTATTTGATTATCTGCACTGAAAAAAACCCCAATAAAGACAGCTGCTGCTTCACAGTTCATGACATCTTATGTTTAGCATCCTGTGTCCACACTTTCCTGAAGCAAATCCAGAGCACATGCATAAGAACTAGGTGTTTTTTCTTCCCACTGATACCTCCTGCTCTTCACAGTACCAGGAAACTGAATTTCCCTACGGAAACAGTAGTTTCGTGTTTTGTAAACTTTTCAAACCATCTTACTTCTACACTGCTCATTCAAGTTCAAAATACTGCCTCACTTTCTGCTGAGGGCAAAAGGGTTCAGTCACTGCAACCCCCTTTGCTTCTGCCTTTGTTAGTCCAGTTCCCCAACACTCTGCTGTCACACGGTGGTGCGCTCCAGCATGGCTTCACATTTCACTAATCCTGGGATTTCACTGGTTGTACCCGCTTATTTACATATACAGGCACAAACATACACTCGTATGTAGAGCTCTGGCAAACAGACCTTGGCTGTGAAGGGAATTACTCTGCAGAAGAAAATGGCAGGACTCTTTCCATGCCCACGTCTCCAAGACGCTGTTTCATCACACCAACCTTTCCATGCTCATCCCCTCCTTGAAACTGAAGACCTGCATTAAGTTATGGACTACACTTTAGCATCAGACCATCATCTGACTGCTTCCTTGCACCTCAGATGTAGACCTTGGTAGGCAAGACACAATTTGATATCAAGTCAGCATTTGCCACTTCCCAGTCCTCTTTGAAGAAGACTTCTCCTCCTTGCTCAGGGTCAGGATGAGTCGGGCTACACCTAGGCTAGATTCCCGCCCTGCTCTAATCTCTAATTAACTGTTTGGTTCATTTTACCCAAATACGTAAAAACATTAGTGTACAGACAGTACCCAGATGTTTGCTCCCCATTGTAAATATTGCTGGTTTACCACATCTTGATGTTTAGGGCCTGAATCCTGAAACAGTCCTTGGGCAGGTTTGATCTAGTATCTACGGATGCATTCACTGACCCAGAGCTAACTGTTAGCTGTTTCCATTCCTCCTCCTGTTTTCACATGAGTTAATTTACACGTACCGACAAAGGACAATGAAAAGTGGGGATAAAACCAGGCAACACCAAAGGTACAGAGGTGAAGGACATAATGAGATGGCCAAACACGGGCAAACTCAGGACATGGGTCCCTCAGGACAAACTCCACCCAAAGGTACCCAAGACACATCAGGCGCACCCCACTGGGCACCCACCCGTGAGCTGTAGCAGCCAAAGGGAACAACCTTGGGTTCAGTGGTAGAAGAGTGTGCCTCCAGGGAGCTACACAGACATCTTCTGAGAAACGGATTCCCTTTCTGATCTGGAGGAAAGAGAGCGTGCAGGGATTAAACCACACGCCTGCCACTGGGAAGGAGCAGGGAGAGAAGGCAGCTGGGTTCAGCACCCTTCCCTGCCAAACCCTGGGCCTCCCCCCATCTCGTCTGTGCAGCAGGGAGGAGAGCATTCTCCCTTTTCTATGGGGACCGGGCGGATGAACGCCTCCGAGACTACAGAGAGGTTTTTTTTGCTTGCGGTATTAGCAGGGACCACCTACGTATCTTGGGACGGTTCCCTGGAAAGCCGTGACGCAGGCCGGAGCAGCACGCCTGCCCCTCTGTTCCCGCGCCTCTCGCTGCCACCCCCTGTGCCTGCCACCCCCTGTGCCTGCCACCCCCGCCAGCTGCCACCGCCGGTGCCAAGAACAACCAGCCTCCGAGCGGAGCTGCCCGAGCGGTGCCAGTCCCTCAGTCCTGCTCGGCTCCCTGCGTCTTTCCCGTTGATTTACGTATCTCCGCAACGTTATTTATCAACTGCTCCATAATTAATCAGACGCAGAGCTTGGCAGCACTAAATGAGCAGCCTGTCTCCAGCGCTCCCACTGCCACCAGCCCACTCCCCTCCCAGCCACCATGCTTTATCGCACGCCACAACACTGGAGCCTGCATTCAGTCGCTCCTCATAATAGCAGCCAGGGGGGCTTTTCAAATGATCTCATCTCACCGGGAGAGCAGGCACTCATCCTGCCAGACTGGCAGGAAGAGAGGAATTAGCATGCAGGTAAATGCCAGCTTCCTGCCAGTTATCCCACCAGCCACCTGGCGAAAGAGCTACAGCCGCTCTGAGATTAAATATCTCGCTGTTCTTTGCTTCCCGACCTCTTCCTGCCCCTGCTACCCTGGCCTATAACCTCTCCCCTTTCCGTCAGATTGCTTTCTCTTCCTTTCTCCCCTTGCCTCTCACGCCAGCACCCTCCCTTCCAGACCCTGCTCTGCTTTCCAATGCCTTTTTCTCAGGTTGCCTTCTTTCGCTCATCTGCTCTTGCTGCCGCTGCCTTTCTCCCCCACTCCCTCCTCACGTAAGCCCCAGATCAAGGACACTGTACGCAAATAAAATTGTGCTGTGTTGTTTTCGTGAGGAAAGACAGAAGAGGAACCTGGACTCCAAAAGTCCTTCAGCTCAAATCTATCAGATATAAAGACTACAGATCCTAATCCACTAATACAGTTTTGGCTCTGGCTCAGATTAAAAAGCAAGGCTTGGGAGACATGGGTTACGTTCCTAGATATGGCATGCATGGACTGAGGTGCTATTAGCAAGACATGCCACACCTCAATTTACCTGTTATTAAAACATAGAGGACAGAGATGCTAACTGACCCAAAACTGATACGGTGTCCATGCTTGTAAAAGCACTCACACGCTCAAGGTTAAAGTGGAAGACTTTAGAGATCGGCTAGAAATTTAAAATCTCTCTCCCTTTTTCTCGGTATTGAGGCTGGTATTGAACATCCACTTTCCTGAATCAACCTGCGGGAAACAAGTGGGGACTGTAACATTAGGAGACCTTGACATCATCGCTTGAGCTTTATTCCTGCTCTTTTCATGCTAAGGTACCCGCTGTGGGAGCCATGCCTTAAAAAGGCTTTTGCAAGAGTGAGCTGTGATGCGGTGCAGACCCAGTGCAGCCTTCACAGACAGCCTGGGCGCGGAAACAAGGCCCTCCGCTGGCAGAGGCATCAGCTCTGAGTGACGACTGAGAAGTACATCTTGGCTTGCCAGGTCCCCGTACCCCAAAAACAAAGGAAGTGTGGATGTTTTCCTGGACCTCAGCTGAGCTCCCCAGGCTCCTTAACTCTCCAGCCACTCGCATGCTGCCTAACTGGCATATAATGAACACTGAACCCTCCTGAAATAAACCACCTTTTGTGATTAAGCTGAGGTAAGGTCTTCAGATAAACACCCAAGTTTAGGCAGGACTAAGGAAGAGAAGCATAAACTTTGTCGCAGTGCAAAATAACAACATAAAGCTGTCAGCCTCTGCCACATGACAGCCTTGCAAGAGAGCTGTAGGGGAAGAGACCTGAGCAAGGGATCCTAAGACAGCATCACCAGTTATTACTAGCCCCTCCGTGGCCCACTGCACATAAGCAAAACAGGGCTCATGTTAGTGAGGTTTACCCAGATATTGAGCACAAAGGTAAGGAGAGGAACCAGAGGGGCGGTAAGAATTTTGGTGCGTTCATTTGCCCATGCTTTTCATGCTGGAAAGCATTGCTTTTACGCTGCCCAAAGAGTGGGAGTAGGAAGCAAGAAATGGGGGAGGGGGGTGCGGCCAAGAAAAAATCTAGTGCAAAATTTTATTTATTTAGTTATTTAAAGGCAGATGGGGGGTATAATGGGGAAAACAAGAAGAGATGTTGCAAATAGAGGAAAAAGTAGTAGCGAAAGCAAGCTGTAGGAAATTAAGCAGAATGCTTAGCAGAATTTTTGGTGCCAATGATGGGATTTTTTTGTTTCTCATGGATTTCTAGCTAACAATCCTGTTCTTCCCCCTTGGCTGAAGGCATGGAGCACATGTAAAATGCCACCATGGCACCTCCTTGGAGCCTTCTCTCTCTTTCTCTGTAGGACTTCTGCTCCCTTGGGGGACTCCTGGAAAGGGTGCAAAAACAGCACTTCAAAAAGCATTCAGGAAATATAGTTGGGCCTAAAAGTCTCAGGTGGAAGGAACATTATCCAAAACAGGAACTAATTATTTGGTGGATTAAGGCCACTGGCTGGGTCTGCAGAGTTAGCAGATGGACAAGAATGCGGTGGAGTCCTTTTTCAGGATGGATGGCATGGTGTGAACATCTGCCTGCTGCAAGCAGGAATATGTTCCAGGTCCACTTGGTCTCAAAGGCAGGAGTGCAACCTCCTTCTTGGACACGACTCACAGAAACCAAAACTGCACTGAGGGGCTTTTTTTCATGTGGTGAGATCAAAGGGCTGGGACTTGGCTTCGCATAAGGGGTTTGGATGAGACTCCTGATGTTGAAAAAGGACAATGGCTTAGATAAAGCTATAAAAGTCATTACTATAAAGACATTACTTTACAAAACCTTTTGCCACTAGGTTATGAGTTTGAATCCCACGCATTCTGGCGGCACATTAAAATCATTACCATCGCCATCTGACCACTCTGCAGTAGACTCTGTGTGAAGGAACTTTTGTGGCCTTTAGCCAAATCGCAGTGACCACATTTAAATCACTAGTAGCACTGAGTGTAAGGACAGCTGATCCAGTTCTACCAGACTGGAGTAAAGTCAAAGCAAATTGACACAAATGGGAGATCCACCCTGTAAGAAGTCACAGCCGTTGGGGTAGAGCCATTCACAGAAAAAATGAAGTCCTTAGCAGGAAGATGTTTCAACCTATGCAAAGATTCGGACTAAATTAAAGAGCCCGAGATGCACATACTCCCTTAGGTGAAGTGTGCCATGTCAACTAGAAAAACATATTATATTCCACCATAGCTCAGCAAGTGGAGCTTCAAGTATTCCCAGAAGGGCCATCCTGCAGTTGGCACATGACAAATACATGGCAGTTTGTAAAGACATGCAACAGTTTATCAGTAAAAGAATCACACATTTTTCAGCAGCAAACACATAGGCTAATGGAGTTGCTCCTTCTCATGTACGGTTGCTGCGGACAGCTACTAGAGAAAGGTAAAACCACGGGTGCATTCCTTGGAGCAGAGAGGGCCTGGGTGCTTGGAAAGTCCTATGTAAGGAACTGCAGCCGTGCTTGGCCAGAAAGGCAGGAGGAAACTAGTGGAAATCTGATTTGTCTCCCCCTCCACCCACATAAACACACGGTTTCTGATAGCAGCCAACGCAGGGTACCACCAACTCTGCCCCGATGCTACACAAAGATTACTGCTGCATTGAGTAGAGATGCACACAGATCAGCTGTAAATGAGCTAGCTCCAGTGCGCTTCGGTTGGGCCAGTTTACCCTGCTGAGAGACAGCACTAGAAACCCACGATATGCCCACGAGGTTTTGAACTCCACTGACCTTCAAAGTAATGAATAAGGAGCATCCATTTTGCAGAGGAAAAGGGCAAGGAGAGCAGAGGAAGGCACACCCACGGCACGGAGGGGTTGTGGCAGACCTTCCCAAGCAGCTGCCCGGGTCCTCTTTCCAGCGCTCCCACCACCTTGCTGTCCTCATCCTTGCAGCACATCTCCTTCCTTCACAACCCTGCAACAGCCATTCCCCCCCCTTGCGGGCCCACACACATCACAACTTTTTAGCGGCCCAAACGACAAGGCAGAGGAGGACTGTCTGAAAATGACAAACAGAATTAGCTGGGTGTTATGCAGGGCGGCAGCCGGAGCCAGCACTGCTATTTACAAGGGACGCGGCTTGCAAAGAGCAAACATCTCCCCATGGCCCATGGGGGCTCTGCTCTAACTAACATGTCGTGTGACACTGAAGGCAGATAATTAATCTCCCATCACACCACCTGTCTGCACCACCCTTTTCCCTTATCCAGTATTTTCCTCCCTGTCCCTCCGTTTACCAACACCATTTACAGAAAAGAGGAGTGAAGTTTATCACTGCCACCTATTGGCATGTGTCCTGCAGGAGGAACATGAGGACATGGCAACACTATGCCCAAAACCATCACCACTTCTCCACGCTATGGCTCCACGTAAAACTGTAGACCCTTTGATGCTCAGTGTGTAAACACACAGCATGCAGTCCTGGATGGATCTGTAAACTAGTTAGGAGCAAAGCTGCATTAGCAACAGTACCGTATGCAGTCAGTCCCCTTGCTAACGGTTTTGTTATTGTTGGTTTGGTTTTGGTTTAGGTTTTTTTTTTCTTTTTTCTTTTTTTTCTCTTTCAGTTGTAGGACTTAAGACCAGCACTGCACTCTGCCATGTGGATATAGCAACTCACTTGGAGCCAGCTAAAGGATCTTTGATATCACGTGGCATCATGCATTTTGGACATACCCTGCAGGTCCTTATGATCAGTGCAGAGCTCTCTCCCTCAGTACTGGAAGTCAGTGTTACAGGGCACTCTGGGGGCATCTGTAGCAAACTAAATTTGGGATATCTGGCACAGTTCTGTATTAAGGTCAACTTTACTTAGCTCTAGCCATCCAGGCAAAAGGTCTGTTTTCCTGCCATGTTCTGTAACACACGTACAAGCACAATGTGGAAAGCGTTTTACGTTTTCAAGTAAATCTACCTCCTGCTTTGAAGCTCAAAAAGTCAGGCTTGAGGTGGGGTTTGATATCAGCACTGGAATAGAGAAGAGGCAGAAGGAGAGTAGCAGGTCAGAAGTTGGGGGCACTGACAGAGCTGCGTCAGGGGACCTCTGAACTGAAATTCCAGGAGGGCTGCGGGGCAGATGGGGGGGGCACTGGCAGACTTGTCCAGACACGCAAAGCCATTTGCACATCCTTTACACAGAACATGCCTGGATGCAGTCACCGATGCAAGTCCCTACTTTAATAAAAATCAAAACTCTAATAAAGCAGCCGAAGAGAAAGCCATCCCTTGTTCTTTAAAGCTGACCTTTCCCTTTCCCCAGCATAGTTAGATTCCTTACAAGATTTGGTACGTTCAATAAGAATTTTTTAAAAACATTTTTACAAACACGTTCTGCATGACCGCTTCCACTAATCGTGCCGACAGGGGCGATCAATGCCTTTAAAGGAGATTTGTGGAAACCACAAAGAGTCAAATGCTGCCACTATGGAGATAAATGCCCCTTCAGTTCCTCAGCTGCCGCTCACCACAACACACCTCCTCAGGGGAAGGTTTTACTCCAGACCCAACTTATTATTATGATGGGGCAGAAGTTCAGGACTGACTTGCAAGGAACCACTTCCCACCTGGCTTTATTTCTCAACGGAAAGCACTGTGCTTAAAGCACGACTACAGCACCCTCTTACACTGCACTGGATTATTAATTCAACATTGATCCAGATGAAGCACACGTGCCACTTCTTACAGCACCCTGCTTTCGAAGGTCTCCCATTCTCTCTATCGACCAGGCTGAAGGTTGCTTAAGTTAGCAAGAAACAAAATCTCAACTCCGCTGAACAGCAAAGGGATCTGAAAAACTGTTCATTTTTTAAAAACTTCATTTTTTTTATTTACCTGCGATCAGGATTTCAGTACATTCTCCCCGATTAGCTCTTTACACGTGAAACATTTTCACCCATCTCTTTTTGCGAACCAGTCCAGGCAGCAAGTAATCTGGATAGAGGCTCCTACGCTCAAAACAGATAACAAATCAAGCTGTTCAAGATTAAATGCATTACCCTTCCTTCCCACCATTTTAAAGGCCGGAGTTCTATAAAGTAGTACCAGATGTTTTAATTAGCAGAAAGCAACAGCATATTCCCGCACAGCATGTTCCAGAAGGGATACTGAAGCGACAAAGTAAAAAAATCTCAACACAGAACAAATGCATGTTTCATTGTACATCTTTGACTGCTTCCTCTGCACTCTGCCCACGAGCTTGCCTTTCCTAGGACTCGTTCCAAAATATTACTTCAAGTAGATTTTGTTTTGTTCTTTACTGTTCCCTGGAAACCTTTATAAATATATTCCACTGGTGTTGCTCAACTTCCCCTACTCAATCAATCTTTGTCCCAACCCAGATCTATTTCACTTCATTTGAAGAAACTAACTCTGCCTTCTGATCTAACAGCCGCTCCATTAGAGATGCAGCCACTGCACATTTTGCAGTCTGTATGAACCCATGGACACAGCAAGGAAAAAATTAATACTCCACCTAAACCATTCATAAAATAGTGTTTCTTACAGGGGCCACATAGAAACCGTGGGGGGATGATGCAATATGGTACAGTGGCAGCCCCTTTGCTTCTTAGCTGGTGAGGATCTCAGTATAAAATTTTGCAGAAGATCTGTGTGCACATGCAAGCATATAACACATCAGGGATTTCAGGGAACGTCATACAAAACAAGAACAGTATGGACTATGTTTTATCAAGATGATACTACTAAGAAGAGACTACTTAGCTGCTGTATGTTGGAAAACAGAAATAGTGACCATTACCTCATAAATGGCCTTATACCTTTCTGCCAACATTCCCCATTTTGCCTTCAGCATGAGTTGCCACATGCCTGTCTGCAAAACTGGGGATAGGCACTGAAATCCGCCCCCGATGGCTACTGGGCAGGGGCAGCATGCTTTCTGTTCTGGTGTGTTGTGGTATGATGCTTGGCGGTAGCATTCACACTGCCCATGCTTAGCACAAGAGGGAAATATGTCTGAAGATTTTACTGAAGGTTGTAGGAAGTTCTGTGGGGGATGGCTATCTTCAAGGCAACAGCTGTCCCTGATACCACGAATATCTTGGTTTTTCCACCATCTGCAGAGTTCTGACCACGTTCTTCTCTTCCCTTATACAAACTTCATCGTTGAGCGGGAAGTTTTGAAAAGCTTGGGCTGACAAAAAGGGAAAGATACAGCAAAATAATACTACCAAAAGTCTATCTGTACTGGAAGAAATACACATCCAAGAATTCATTCTCTTCTCCACAGTGATAACAGTAGTAAGAAAACAAAAACCAACACCACTAAAACATTTACGACTTAAAAATATTCTAGTAAAAAGTGGAAAATTAAGAAGAACAAAGAAAACATGTAAGTTCTGGTTAATGAAACCCATTTGCTCTCTGAAATAAGTTTAGAGCAAAACCCGATAGTGAATTCTCACATTATGTTCTTGGAAATCCAGTGGTTTTGCACTGCTGCATCTTTCCAGGAATGCAGTGAGCTGGGACAATCTGCATGCTTGTTCCTCTCTTGCCCCTTTTTTATTCCTCTCTCCATCTGCTTCAGTGACTTATTTCTGATTTCTCCTGTCCTTTGGAGTTATCAGGAGTAAGACACAAGATTGATTCTCCAGGTCAAACTGTTCCTCATCAATTACAGCAAACAAACCAGGAACGTGTTTTCAAGCCAGTCAGTCTCCTGTCCCCCTCTCACACACGCACACACAGATGTCCTTCTACTTTCAAGGAAAACAGGAGCTGAAACGGGTCATTTGTTATTTTCTCTTTAAAGACAACCATGGTCACATTTCTCCAGTTTAATAACTCCTACAGAAGGCAGCACCTCTTGATGAGAAATAATACCATGTACTGATACAAACTGATAGGATTGCAGATACAAAATCTAAATCCACCCGTTTCTGGCAACTTATATTTATTTAGCTCAGAAGTTCACTTCAAGAGAAAGGATTGGGCGGGGAGGGAAAGAAGAGCAAATTGACCTGATTAGAACTTTTTAATCAGAAAGCCAATGGCACAGATTGGCTTGTAAAATGGCTATGAGGAAATAGCTGAAAGAAGGGGTGGAGCAGAATACGAGAGAGAAAAAGGCACTAATCCCTAACCTTCCTTTTCTTTCTTTCTTTCCTGAGCTGCTTATAGCACAGCCTTTTCCCCCAGCAATTCCTGATAGCTCCAGCCAACTCCACGTGAAAGTTTTCCACTGGTAGTTCCCATCCTGTTCAGCAGTGGGGTCACTACTCCTCCCCTTCAGGCAGAGCTGCACCGGCGCATGAATCACTGCAGATGGGCAGCACAAGGCGCCCAGTGCTGTGATCACGCCGCCAGCGGCACCAACGGCTTGTTTTTTGCCCAGGGCTAATAGTGTGGGCACGGGTTACTCCTCACTTGGGAGCCGTCAGTTGATTATGGCCCTGGGGGAGCCAACGGTGGGCCCATCCCGTCCCTCCCTTCTGCCAACAGACACATCCACCTTCAGGGGAAGGGGTCTCCTCTCACCTTTTCAAAGGACCAACAATGACTTGCAACCTCCACGAGCTGTTGTGTCTCTGATGCTTTCTCTCCTGCAGCGCAATGACATTATATTCGATTTCTGTGCTATCGGCTTCTAGAGGAAGCACCATTACAAGCACCTTTTTCTGGGTCAAGCCAGCTTCTGCCTCCTTCCCTGACTACAAGGCAAAGCCACTGCCCAGGTGTATTTCGGACAAGACCATCTGCACAGCCCTGGGAATGCTAGTACCATCACAAGTGAAGCATTACAACATCCCAACACAGTCACGGCAGAGCTGAGACCTTAGATCTTCAGGCCTATGAAGACTGTTAAAGATGATGACAAATACTTGTTTTAAAACATAACTCACATGTAGGATCTAGATGCCTTTCTGACAAGGCAGTAAAGAGAAGGCGGGACTGCTCCACAGCCCAATTCTCTTCTGCAATAATGAAGGCTAGCGGGGAGCCAAGACAAAAACCACGCTGAGTAGCGGTGAGCTACAAAAACACTTTGGAAAATACATCTTCTTTGACCATTCGGAGCAGTGAGAAAGGGACAACCCAAGAAACAACCACCAAATCCTGTCTTTCTCCACCACTGCCACCAACCGGGTGCCAAGGATAGACATGAGCTTCCCATAGCAGGCTGTCTGTCATCATCACCACCACCACTACCAAAATGCTCTTTCCCCAACACTTTTGCTCTACCCCTTTAGTCCTTTCTAGGCGTTCTGACCTCTAGCACTAAGGGCCAGACCCTTGCTATGGGCTGCCTCATCTTGTAGTGCCTCCGAGTTCTTTGACAATTCAAATACCTGCCTAACTGGCACATGTACTTTCCACGACAATCAAGCCTGTGAATTTGTGGGATCCTTAACAGACAATAGTGATGCTCAAATAAGCTTTGGCAGTTCTTACAAGCATTAAACTAGTGTGCTACTGAATGCATGCCAAAAGTGAAGGAGATCCGTGAGGCTCCATATCCTCTGTGAATGGAGAAACTTGTTATAAAACCACGGAGAAGTCTGGAAGAGCAAAACCCTAAAAACTAAACAAGTCCTGACTCCAGACTTTTCACGAGTTTTATGTCTTTTTTTGCCTTTCTTCCTTTCATTTAATAATAAAAAAAAATTAATAAGTGGAATGTTCTGTAGTAACTTTGAAAGAAGTAATTTAATAAAAAAAATTCAGAGTGCCTCAAGTTAATTTAATTCAATCCTAGGCTCATGCTGCTGCCAAATTGCACATTTCAAAACTGCATAGCCAAAGAACTTTAGGTGCCCTCTGAGAACGCCTGAAGTGAAAGAAAAGGCAGGGAAAAAAAGACCCATGAAAGCAAATGAAGGCAAAAACCTTGTTGGGGGTTGGAAGGAAAAGAGAAGGAAAAGGAAGTTTCAATTAATGTGCAAGTGATTTAGTGCTTAAGAACAATAGGTAGGTAGAAGTGTCACTGGCATTTATTTAATTATTTAACACCCTTTGAAAGGAAGAGAGAGTAGGTCAGGCCAGTCAAGATGAGGAAAGATCATCAATAGAGAATAACTAGTTTGCAAAATGAAAGTATAGCATAGCAATAGAGCCCTGAGGGTCAGGGCTTCAAGTGAGAGAAATCAAGGCACTCTGGACTAAATTCTTCCCTGCGATGTATTCAGCAAGGGTCTGTAGACTTTAGTGGGAGCCTGCAGACATGCATCCTGAGACATGATCCAGTCTGGAGACAACGAACACACCTTATGGGTCTGATCCACTCCCACTGAAGCAAAACCACTGCAAAAGCAGGACTGATTACAGTATGTTGTTAGCTGGCATCTGAGATAGCTAAGAGGCCATAGTGGACAGATACTAGGCAAGAAAACACCTGAGAAATGTTCAACTATAATTCAACACTGTAACTCCCAAATGTCCTACACCAGAGGGAGTCTGGGAATTAAGAGGTAGGGTGCAACTTCGGTCTCATAATTTTGCTCTGGAAAAAACAACGCACGATGCATTACCAAGCCAAGATGTTTTTCACCAGTCCCTGTCCGTCCGTAGAAGTCCATGGATCACATTGCCACCATACTGTCCTTCTACTTAATTTGCTAAAACCTCTACTCAGAAACCTGCCACATGAGACACAATATGTAGGTTATGAATAATGTTGCTAGCAAGTAACTTCCTCCACCTCACAATTACCACAGCTAAGCAGACCTACCTATCATCACTTCTGTCCTCTCTAGCCCTCGGGCCCCTCTTGGTGTCATCCATCTGTTCACAACAGAGGGGTTTAGGTGTTAAGCCCTTCAGAGCAGGGAGTGTTATTATAAATGTGTGCCAACGTTCCTCCGTGGTCTCAAAGCTTATGAAAAGGATTATGACATGACTGCCAGTAATACCAGAGGACTGGATTTGATGACCCAAAGAGGTTCTTTGGAGCCCTACACTCCTAATCACTAGTGCATTGCTTTTACTATTACTATTGGTCCTAATCTTATTGTTTACTTCTTTGAGCAGGTGAAGGTAAATTCTGCTAGCTTGCTTTAAGTTCAAGGTTACAGCAGCTCTGATTGCAAAAGTATTACATCCTAAATAAGCAATACAGTTTTGACCAAAGACCTTAGACTGTCTGCTACAATTTCCTCTTAAGGGGGATACAGGTTAAGCTGGATGTCATTGGAAAGTCCGTACTTTCAACAAGATTTTTGATAAAGCCACATAATTAACAAACGACCTTGATGTTATCATACTATCTGGGCACATTTTCCATTGTAACAAATACCTCAGCTAGTATCATAAGATTGTCTAGCTTTCTTTTTATGTATGTATAAAAATACATGAACATAGAGAAATATAACACTGATTTTTATATATTTGTATAGACCCCTTATATATAAATATGTATATACATGTCTGATATATATATATAAGTACATAGAATCAGTGCTTCCCAGCTCATACTGTTTGTCCTTTTATTTTACTTTTTTATCCACTTGCTCCATGTTTTGGGTCTCTGACAGTCTACTTCTCCCATATCCTAATCTACTTCATTAGAAAAGCCAGCTACAAGAGATGGTGACCCAAATTCTTCAACCTCACAGGCTTAGATAGGAACCGGTTTCCAGCTACAACAAAAAAAAGGGCGCAGACTTGGTCCCAGCTTCACCCCGTTTTATGCAGTCTTTGCATCCCCCACACTCAACAAGCTGATCGCTAGATTGTAACTTAGAACTGGCTCTTTCTGTGCTATGAAGAACTTAGCAGTTTCCATGGACAATCAATATTATGGCAACAGATCAAGTTCCAGTAAAATAGATTTATAATATACACAGTATTTACTGGCTTTTCTAATATTTACTGTGGTATCTGAAAGGGCTTTACATGCATCTCTGAAGTTATCCCCCCATTTGGCATCTAGGGAACAGAAGTCCATATCCTCTAAGATAATTAGATACTTAATGATCTACGTGTCTATTTACTTTTTGAGGATCTCGGCTGCAGAGAATATTAAGCAACTTACCCAAATGTCATACAAAAAGGTTGTGGTAGTGCCTTAAAAAAAACAGAACCAGAAACCAATCTCCTAAATCCATATACTTTGTCTTAACTACTATCCTTGTGAATTACACTGTTATATAATGTAATTAGGAGAAAATAGCAAGTTCTATTCTAGGAACTTCTAATCAGCGACAAGCACTGCACTCTTAATGATCTCATTAGAAAAGAAATGCATAATTGCACGGTAGCACCATCTAGCAAACTACACCTCCAGCCACAGGGGCAGCCCTTTCCCAGGTAGACAGCGCAACTTCGAGTGAGACCACTTCTGCTACAGGTAACACCAGGAACACTCACACGTAAGAAGGGATAAGGATCTTGTCTCTTCTAGGCATGAAGTAAAGGCTTAAAAAAAAAAAAAATAAAAGAAGAAGGAAAAGAAAACTTTATTACCAAGGTATAGTTTGTTGAGAATAAATATTAAGCTGGTGCTTTGCTGCGGTCCTCGAGTGCAGCAGTTTTATAAGCAAAGCCTATTTCCAACAGGAATAGGCCTAGAGACCACAGACTTACAGGCACCTTGGATTTTGATCTAATTTTTGCAAATACATTCATATTCAGTAATCGCTACGTACATTTTATTTATACCTGCCTATTCTTAACTTGCACGTTTCAAAGCAAGCGCCTCACTGCAACACCGTAAATGAAAGAGCCCAACCTTTCTGCCGTGTCTTTACGAGTTCAGTACATCTCAGGCCACCCACCACATAATTGATGCTACAGTGAACCTTATCAGAGGATGAAAGAGGAGGCAGCTGGCCCGGACTCCCAGAGTCAGAGCCGACATCTGGCATCATCAACAGCAGACATTATAGACCACGGCTGAGCTGTGAAACCTGACTTAGGTTTGAAGTCCCCCCAGATGTGAGAGTAGCGTGGTCTAGATTTTGTGTGCGGTCATCACTGGATGCAACGTGGCACTTTCTTCCGAAGGTCCTCTCTGAGCAGGAAAGAGTGAGCTCCAGCAGCAGGGATCACAGCTACAGCTATGGGGTAACAGGAAGGTCCTGCAAGATCTCTACACAGTAAGGATTAGTATCTCGTGGCACATGGGGAGACAGTTTAAGGTTCTCAAAACAGACGTAGTAGCTGCTGAACGGTTTTTGCAGCTCTTTCACAGCTTCCTCTGCTAGCATCAGCAAACTCCTACTTGAGTGTGCCACTCTGTAAAATGGGAATTTTACAGCTCCACAGGGAAGATGTGAAGGAGTAAAGCACCAAAGCGAGGAGTTAGGCATCTAAAAGCTTTATTGATCTGGGTCTAAGTGTAGCGTATTATTGGACTCCATGTTAGGTCATATCTGGGAGCCTAAGAAAAGCAGCCGAAAGAGGCAGCAACAGGATTGAATTCTAAAGTAAGGGAAGAATGTAAAGAGAGACCATGAACCGAAACACTTTAACCTACAAAGGCAAGGACAAGAAGTGGTTAAGAGGGGATTTTGCTTAAGCACAGAGAAGAAAATCTTCAGAGATACAAATCACGACTGCTGATGATTCTGTTTTCCTCCTGACACAGATAATGGGATAAGTGGGCATGCATGGAAATCACAGAAAGGAGAGTTTCTGAGGAGATGAAAGCCTTTCGCAAAGCCAGCTCCATTATACCATTTTCCCCTGTGCCTCCTGCTGGGAAAGGCTGGGAGTACAGCTACCCCCAGCTCCTCCGCAGCCTGCAGGAGCAGCTGGGAGACCTTCTACGGCCAGGACCATGCCCTAAGCCCTCATCTGCCCACCTCTGCAAGCAGCCAGGCCTGGAGCAGCTCCGAGATGTTCCCCCAGCTGCCTCTCCCACCTCACTTCCTAACACACTCGTCACAGGGAGAGGCAGGGACTGGAGAGACTGGGAGGTCTCACCCTGCCCCATCCTGGCTGGGATGCTCAGGCCCCAAAGTAGGAGCATGCTGGAGGGCACCAGTGCCCTAGTCCTGTCTCTGCTGCCTAAGGAGAAGTGCAGAGGCTGGAACAGGCTCCGAGAGAATCTCCCTCATGCTAGTCCTCACACCGGAGAAAGCACAGAGTGAATAAAGCAGCATCCCCCTGCACTGGGCAAACCAGCGTCAAAGCTCATTCACTGATGTGCAAAACCTAAATCTCTGTGAGGTTGTTGGGGGGTTTTTTTGGTGTTTTTTTTTTTTTTTTTTTAATTCTCCCCACCCCCAGTCACTCTCCCTCTTTTTTGGACGTTGCCATGGAAACTGCATCTGGTTTCCATTCTCTTCCTTTCAGTCATGTCCCTGCTCAGAGTCAGAGGCAGCATCGGAGAGACATTGATCAGCGATGGAATGAGCCAGACCTGCAGGAACCAGGCTGGCCTGCAGCACCGAGTACGTAACCCTGGGGCTCCCAATCACCACCTTCCTCACAGAGAAGGTCCAATTTTACTATTCTTTGGGCAAGTTTAATTAAAAATCAGGTGGGACTAGGCCCTTTAAGGCACCATCCTTCGGATGGTCAACAGAAACGTCCCCGTACAGAAACCCTTATGTAGCTCTGACAGGAGATGCTGGGGTTATTCCCATGCCCCTGTACACATTGAAGTCTATCACCAGCCAGCTACAGAGAAGCCTGTGAGTCACTGGTGTGCTATTTCTCTTTGAAAGGGAACCTGTACCCCACCACCTGCCCCATCCCCTCCTGAGGCTGCTAGAGCAGTGATGCTCTTTTTTGGGCCTTGAGTTAGACCACATACACCAGCAAGCCTAGGGCTGTAGGATACACAAGATCCCTCGTAGCCAATACACCTGCATCGCACTCTTTTGTGCCTTACTGCTGCCGCCCGATTTCCCATCACTTCTCCTACTGGAAGAGAGTGTGAGTTGCAGTGAGTAACCAAAACCAGAAACAGCTGTGCCAACACACGAAGTCAGTAGAGCAACATTTCCATTCGGAAGTGAAGATTTCAGGTGGCAAGCAATAACAACAAAAGGCCAAAAAAAGGGAAGGCACATCAGTAAAGACAAAACAATCTCAAAGGAAGGATGAAAAAATGTTGAAAGAGGGCCAAGAGAAAGACTGGCCTGTTTTTTTAATTTCAGCTTGCTGCTAGCTGAATCCTTTTTCCTGCAGCCTACTCCCACCACCTCCCCGAAGGGTACCGCTGCCTCCTAACACACTGATGTGCCAAGGAGCCCTCTGACAGCTCTCTATTAATTAACTTCATGCCAATACAAATTTTATTTAAAGTTAAAAAAATCCAATTCACATTGATCCACCTTCATTGCTCCATCTGGCTGCCAATCAATGGCTGCTCTGCTTTACCTGACGGGTGAATAGATCTCACAGCTCCACGCAGAAGGGAGTGCTTGGGAAGTGGGAAATGAAAGTGCTGGGTTTGGGCCTCTCCCCCATCCTACACCCAATCTGCAGAGAGCTACATCAGCGTCCCTTCTCCTTCCCTGATTTTTCTGCATCCTCCGATTTCTCTGCAGACCTCCCACTCCTGACAGTAGGAGGTGCTCCCTGTACCAATTGCCCAGGGTCCCATTGTCCCAGCCCGGGAAGGGGCTTTTCTCATACGGCAGACCAGGCTAAAAGCCCATACGATGCACAGGGCTCAGTGGAGACAAGAGAGGGATGAACTGGCCCCCTGTGTTCAGACTTCTGACAAGATTTGCTGGATTTCTCAACGGCAATTGTCATTTCACTCTCAGAGGGAAAAGCTTTGTCTCTTCCGCTTCCCTCTGCCCCAGGAATCGATATGGCTTCTACAGAGAACAGCCTTTCCCAAACAATGCTTGGTCCCTTAGGCCTTGTCTGCACTAAGAAAATTGGTAAGCGTGGGGTTTTTTTGTGCTCTGCAAGTAGCAAAATAAGATGCTAGAGAGGAGGCATAACACACACATCATTACCTAAGGATCAGAGAGGAGCTGCTGCTCCCATGTTGTCTACACAGTAGCTGTTACTTTCAGCATTACAGGCTGTTGGCAGTCAGGGCAAATGGTCTAGCTCTGGTTGACTTTGGCTAGCGTATGCCAAACACAGACCCCAAGCTGGCCTTTCTCCTAATGTTTAAAGTTAGTTGATTCATCTGCGAGCCAGGAAGAAGCTGAAGACACATTATCTTGCATCTTTATGCTATGAGAAAGGTCATTTAACAAGCAGTTTTAGGTAGTGCGCTCTTTCTAAATCCCCTCCTTGAAAAATAATCATATTCCTCCACTATAGGCAAAGCTATCAGCTTGCCAGTATGGCACTGAGGGGGCTCAACAAGCTTGTTGTTTTGTTACTGAGATTCTAAAATCTCACAGCTCAGGAGCTCCAGTGTTAGCAAGCATGGGCAGTACTGAAACAGAGACTATTTTAGCAAAACCATCCAGCTTTAACCATCATGTGGAAAGATGTAGAGAGAAGAAGGTAATAGGCTACCCCTGGGTAGTGCCCTTGCAGCCGTCGTTAAAATTCCACCATTGAACTACCTGGTGATATACCTATCTCTGACGGGGTCATACCACTTCTGCCAACCAACAAATCCTGCTGGCCCGAGGTCACATACGCAGGGTTTCTTTCAAAAGACACATCCATCCATTTTGACACGGACCAGCCGGCGCGGTAAGCTCTGGCCGTTCTCTACAGTGTACGTTGTTCTTGCCTGCTGGGCCAAGGCAGTTGCTTGTCTGCTCACACGAAGTGGGGCACCCAGCCTACAGGCTTAACGTCTTATGTGCACAAGCCTTTGCACGCACCCACACATGTATTTCACTGTCTTAAAAGTCAATAATATACTGGCTTACATACAACAGCTTCTATTTGTGGGTTAGCAGTAAAGGGAAGAATAAATCCTCCACCCCTGCCAAAGCAAAACAACATGACCTAGGCAAATATGTCAGAGTGCTTCTCCAATGTGATGCTGATACGCTGGGCACACGCTGGTGGGTATGTCTGTGTCTTACAAACCTAATACAAGCTGCAACAGAGGAGGTTGGATACCCCTGAAATGGCAGTCTAAGTGCTTGTTGGATACTGTTAACAGCATGGCTTGTGCAACTTCACCATGAATACTTGCAATCCCTAAGCCTGAATAAATGCAATACAGGCTTGAACCACAGAGAGAGCAAATGAGCAGGCAGGAGAAATGGACGACAGTTAGGCTTATTTTGTCCTCAGTTCCTGGAAAAAAATATTACCAACTTGATTTTTCTTGCCTCCTCACAGATGTTTTGGTAACACAGAATCCTCTTGTTGCAAACGAAGTAAATCTGATGCTTGTGGCCTGTTTCCTGATGGCAGATACCAGAATCCTTATCAGCTAACCTGTTCTGACACTTGCTTTTCTACGAAATAGAAGAGGAAGCCACAGGACATAGTGCATCCAGGTTTACTTCAGAAATGGGTTCCGAGTTCTGGATGGGCCAAGTAGGAAACCTTGTGTTTGATTACTCTCCAGCAGGATAGAGTCTGGAGCAGGGCAGGATTTGGAAGCAGCTCCAGGAAAGATTTTGGAGGAAGAAGAAAGAGCTTTGTAACAGGAGTTGCTGGAAAACTTTAGTGGGTTCTCAGGTAAATAGCTGCGCCCACATCCAGCCCAAGTGGGCATCGCTCTGTCTTTCTTTGCTTGGTCCCACAAACAGTAGTGGGTTTTTTTGAGGCTCTATCCAGCCATAGCTAGCCACTGGGTCACAGGCTTCCTCCGCAGGTTCTCAAGTTCCATCTGGTGGCCATCTCACCCCAAAGACACCAGGGTTGTTATCTGAAGATAAGAGGGTCCACACAGTTCAGCCCTACAGCAATACCATACCACTGTATATCCTGAAGTGTTTATCCTTCTGAAACACCCTTCTAGGTTAGCATTTTCATTGCCAGAGCAGGGATTAAAGCATAGCAAAATTAAGGAAATCTTTCAAGATAACATGAAAAGACCCATGGAAAAGCAGGAAGCTCAACCTCCAACAAGTCCCAGACTAGTGGTTCATCTTCCCTCCTTCATGCTGTAAGTGTGGCTCCTATATCCCAGCTTTCTGAGAGATCTGCAAGGTATCTATGGGTATAACTGCTACAGCAACGAGCCAACACATTACCTACAGCCCTTCTCACACCCATCCTCCAGGTCTCTCTGCTGACCCTTCTTCCTTTTGCTTATTTGCTCTTTGTCCACTTTCCCAGGGTCTCTTTTTGCCTGTCTCTCATCTTGCAAGAACAGAGATAGACACCATCTATGCAGAACTAGAAAAGAAATATCCAGCTTGCTCGTCGGAAGCAAACAGCCACAGCAAAGCAAACAGCCCTGGCCCTCACAAACCTGGCTTCAGACAATGAACCAAAGGCACTTAAGCTGGCATTAAACCACCTTGGGCTTTTGGAGCTTGCTGGCAGAAAGAGAAAAGGAGAAAAAGGAAAGCAGTGAGATAAGAAGAAAAAAAACCAACCAACCAAACAAAAAAATCCCAGACCCTGCAAGTTAGCTAAAGAAGTCAGAGTGACAACACAGCTATGCCTTTGGTGTTTGCTTTGATAAACATCACTCCCCATACAGCCTCTGAGGGACCTCCCTCCACTCCCCCACCACCCGCTTTGGTCCCCTCCTGTCTCCTTCCCCCGTTCCCTCAGATGCACGCAGCACCTGCCTCCCTGCCTTTACCACTCTTTTTCAAACACACCCTTCCCTCTTTTTCTCCAGTGACCCTCACCCCTTAACGTCATCCCTGTCTCACGCTCTTTTCTTTCACAGGCCTTGATAGAAAGAAGCAGGTCTGAAATTAGCTGTTACTCAGTCCCAGATTGCTGACCCTTTTGGGGGCAGAGACTGTTGTATGCACTTCTAGCATCCTGATCGCCACTTAAGGCCTTTTGATATTGCTACAGGAACCACATCTAAAGCCAGAAGGGGTCATCTGGGCTAATATAACCTCCAGGATAACATGGGCTGGAAAGCAACTCACTCAGCAATTTCATCACTCAGTGGAGAAAGTTGTTTGCGTTACATCATCTCTTAGAAAAGGTACCCAGCTTTGACTAAAAGACTCCAGCTGAAGGGCTGTCTACCATAAACCTAGTCAGTCCAGCTGGTATCATCCTTTTTAACTTCTACCTCATTTCTAGTACAAATGTGTCTGCCTTCAGCTTCTGGTTAGTACGTACCATTATGCTTATGCCTAAAATCATCATATTGTCAGAGCTTGTCAAAACCTCTCTTTCTTTTCAGGAAAAATTTCACAAGTTCACAGCTTTTTCCAGGAAAGAAGCATGCTCAGATGAGAGGCTTTCCCATGAAATAAAAATACTGGGAAAAATGTTTTGTTTAGGAGGTGTGAGAATCTTTTGCTTCAAGGAGGCTGAAGTCCCTTGCTTTGATAAGGACAAAGAGCTTCTGCTGTTACTACTTGGACTTTTTGTTTGAAATGCAGAGATTCAGACTGGACACACGGAAAAATTTCTGTACCAGGGAGGGTGTAGCAGGTACCCAAAGGGGCTGTAGGATCTACAGCATTGTCAAGACTCAGCTACGTAAAGCCACAGTGACCCAATCTGGTGCTGGTGGCAGTTGCATTTGCAGAGAAGGCCACACATTGTGACCTCCAGCGGTCCCTTCCAGCCAGCACGTCTCCAGTTCTCTGAAATGCAAGTCAAAACAAAATACTCCAGCCTACGTGACACCAAGCATTTCACCAAACGGTCTTCACAGCTATAGTATCAAGGAAATAGTGCTTTCCAAGGGAAAACTTGGACAGTGTTTTAGCAGGAGTTATGAATTTGCTCTTGAATTCAATGCCTGAGCTTTCCTTAGCATGGAAAAAGCACATTTAGCTCTCTTTGCTTTTGCTTCCTTGCCCTCCTGTGCCAGGGATGGGTGGGCAGGCAGCAGCCCAACCCTACCTATGCAGAGATGTAGAGTATTTTAGTAAGAGTAGCATGGTGCACACCACCTTTTTTTCTTATGAGAGAGTGACAGAAAAGCTCATCTACAGAAGACTATGATATTAAAGTACTTCAGAGCAGTCCTTATACCACACCCAATTCCCAAGCTGCAGTGCCTCCTCTTCCCAGAAACTCTTGCAGGGGGCGGGGGGGGACGAAATCAACATTTTCTTTTACAAAATTTCAGCTGAAAAATCTTTTGAGATAGTCTTTTCTGTCAAAAAGCTGTCAGTTTTCCCACTGAAGTTTGGAACAGGTTCAAAGTGACAATTTTTTTCTTCTGTTTTGCTTTAAAATGTCATATTCCTACCTTTTTTTTTTTTTGGAATGGAATAAAAGCATACGTGACAAAGTGACATTTCCACTCCAGCTATCATTTTGTTTCTCCTTTTTTAAGCTGAGAAACAGAAATGGAATATTTTCAGTCAAAACGTTGATTTTAAACTGTTTGTTTCAAAATTTCCCCTTGGAAAACCCATTTTTTTTTCCCCAGAAGAACTGATGTTGTTCTCCCTCCCAGAAAAGTTCATTTTCAACATACCTAATTTTCTTTTGCCCTAGAGGAATACTTTCTGCACATAAAAACTTCAACCTATACGAATTCATTTCTCTGCCTTGGCAGTTAATCGGGCAGACATGTGCTGCGGGAAAGGTACTGGGAAAACTCCCATTCAGTTTGCATCAAGGCTCTGAAGAGGCGCTGCAGTCTCTCCCCAGCTGACAAGGATGGGACCCACTGCCTCTGAGCACACTTTAAACCTGCCACAGCGTATATCGAGGCACGAGGGAGGGTGCAAAATTTATTGGGAGCGTCAGTAACTGCGTACAAGTTGGGTCCCAGCCCTTTGTTGGTGGCTGGGAACAAAACGTTTTTCTTCCAGGGTTTGTAATCAGACACATGGGGCTTTGACAGTCCTTACAGCTCTTTAGAAAACTGTACTTTCATAAATAAATGAAAATCTTAGGGCACAGAGAGAGACCCTGCTCCTCCCTGCCTCAGACCTGGCTACCAAATTTTGTGCTGCAATCTGTTGCCCTAATGTCATTTTGCTCATGAGAGGTAAAAGCCCTATTTGATCAAAAGCAAAGATCCACACCCCAGTTTAATACATTTTACTTCGGTGCCAGGCCTATGGCAATATTAGTGCCTCTGCCCAGGCTTTCTCTTCAGGACTTTGGGAAACATCTAACTTCCCATCTTCTTTGGAAACTTTACTCCGTTGCACAATCCTTCTTTATATTAAATCCACACAGTGATGATAACGTGGCTAGAAATATTTGCCAGCAAGGGATTGAGTGGGTGGAAAACAGGGGTTTGCTGAATTATTGCTCAAGTATTTAATTTTGACTTTAGATGCATACACTTCTCCCTGCTCCTACACATTGCTCACTTTGTTGCTCCAGACTTCACACCTTACCTAGAACAGTCCTGGTCAAGCATGGCCTTCCAGTTTGTTTCTTCTATTCGGTGTACCCCACTGCTTGGGTTCATGAAGTGCTGTCTCTTGGAGGACATTTCCAAATGCCTTGGTTGCACATCCACCACCCAACAGCACTCTATCCGTCTTCACTGAGAAAAATTGATCAGTCCTTAGCTCCCTTTCCCTGGAAGGCATGTGGAGGCAGCGCGTAGTAAATCGAGCACTAATACTTCCAACAGAAGAACTTTACCAAGGATATGCCTTGCATAGCAACTTAGCTAAAAGACTGCATATGCAACATATAAAGCATTAGAAAATACCCACTGGGGTGTCTCTGGGAACTTCAAGGTTGCCTAATGGTTCAAACAAGTTGGCAGCTTTCCTCATCGCTATTTACATCGTACCTTCATTTTTATGTTTTAAAACAAGCAGAGCTTCCAACACTAAAAGTGACACCTACGGTGCTGAACTCGAACCTGCAATAGGGAGAAGCCAGTAAATATTACTGTGGGGATGCTGCTGCTACTGGATCCATTGCAGATCCACACACCTAGAGGCATTTGCTTCTTTAATCTCATGCTCGTTCATCCAGCCAGCCAGTTCAGCAAAAGGAGAGATTAGAGCTCCTACTGGCCACCTGGTTTACTGCAGTGCCTAACCCTTTCTCTCCGGTTTAGCATCAGCTTCTTTCTAAATCTTATTTCTTTCCCATCTGTCAGCATGATCTTCCAGCCCGTAACACAGAACCTGGCTGAAAGGAGAGACAGCTTCATTACGTGTTAGAGAAAGTTGTGCATGAAATCTAATTCAGAAGTCTAGACCTTTATGCTTAAAGGAAGCATAGCTCTGTGCATGTGGGGAAAATGAAACACAGAAGTCAGAGGACACCACATACAAGGTAAGCAGGCTCTGTACTTACGCTCTTTCTTCAAAGCAAGAGGGGAGCGTATCTCCTGCTGATGTCAATGTGAAATATTTTGTACCCTGTTAAAGGTGAGGGAGCATGGAGTCACTTCTAGCACCTTCCTCATGAAGTGAGAAATCTAAGTGTTTGAAGCCTGTCCCAGGTGTCGCAAAAAACCCCCTCAACTGCCCAGCTAAGACAGGAAGAAGGTCTAGAGCATCTTGAACAGATGGTGGGTTAGACAATGAGCTGTAGCAATATCCGAGGAAAACAACTACTCTCGGCAAGCACGGTACGCGTTTTTAAATGTGGAAGTGCTACCAGGCAGCGCTGCAATACCTTTAGGCAAGTTTTAAACTCAGCTCTGCTGCAATGATGCAGCCTGTGACCACTGCCCTGTGCATCAGAGGTGAACAAGCAGCACCCCCCTCAGCCGGTCCTCCTCCTGCCTCCCTCACGCTTCGGAGCCATCTCCCAATGCTCGTGGCAAGGCCAGCATGCCTTCACTTCAAGAGGGGTCAGGAAACACAGCATTTCAAGAAATTATGTCTCTGATGTTTTTAAGGCTAGATGTGAATAGAAACTGCCATAGACCAGAGCCATAATGGAAAACACCCCCCAGTTAGGGGTTACGTGCTGCACTTGCGCAGAACCCGTGTTCTCCAAGACGTGGGGTGGGTGACTAATAATCCACAGGTCTTCACAGTTATCTTGTGTCCCTATGCACACACAAGCACCCTGCTGTAGAAGAATACATAGATCATCTCACCTGCACGGAGTTTACACGACACTGATAAACTCTTTATTACCCTAGATGACAACCAGGCAAACTGCTTTTACTCGTGTTTATACTCAACGGCTCGCCGGCAGTGGGGACTCTGAGCTAGCTGGGCCCAAGGTATGTGCATAGTGATCAGGCCAAATAGAGGCACCATTCTCATACACAACACTGAACCTATTGAGCTCAATGGGCCTTGGGAGCTATACCTAGTTGCATTATACTGCTGAGACCCCAAAAAACCCAGGTGGGGCAAAAGTCCTCAGCACAAGCATAAAAAAGTGTGGCCTTTCTGAGTGGCCTCCCCACAGCCAAGGTGGGGGAAAAAGCTGTCTAAGCAGGGTGACATGCACACACTTTCCTATGGTGGGCTGCCATTTTCCTCTTATATCCCTGACAAAGACATACATACTAAGGTAATCTTTTAGTAGAGACTTAACATTTAGAGGTTAGACTGAACCAAACAGAACTGGTTTAGCAGCGTACAGCAGCAAAGCAGAGACATCAGGCTTCAAAAGTAACTCTGCAGGGGTTGCACAAGGTGCAGCAGAGAGAAGGGCATGCCATGGGTGACACTGAATTAGTCTGGCAGCAGAGCCTATTAGTACACTGCTACGCTGACCATACTCTAGTACATACTAGTACTGTAGGAGTCTGAGTCACATTTGCAAGCCAGATGGAGGAAGATAATCACAGTGCCAAGTCATGGTGGAAGACAGTGGAGTAAGCAAATGTCACCCAGACCTCCCAAGCCAAAGGGCACCCACAAGAGGAACAGGGAAGCAGATCACAAAACGGTGGAAAGCTGTATTTGCAAATCTGGGGAAGGGCACACCATTGCAAGTAATTTTGCTACATATCTAATGAACCCAGGTCAGCTACCGCTGAACTGCAGGCTAGCAGAGGGAGAGGACAGGGGCCCCACCGCAATACCCTGGACTGAAGCCAGCAGAACCATGGGAATGGCTCCGCTCCTGCATGGGACCCACTGCCACACCTAGGAATGGAATATCTGCCCATCAGAGTACGGGCTTGATAGACAAGTTATTACATAAGGCTACGGTAGGTCATCTCTTATGGATTCACCAGATCAAAACCAGCAGTCTGAGAGACAACTAGATACCCAATTTCTTCAGGCCACAGACATAGCCATGAGTGGAAGTCCAGGCTCATACATGTTGGGTATGCTACTCAGTACACTGGAAGCACAGGTTACAGTGTTTTAGCTCTGCCCTGTCCTGGTTTTCTTAACCTGCTTTGTTTGGGCTGCCATTTCCAAATGGCTTCACCACTTAAACGAGCCTACTTCATTCAGTTAAAACAAACGCCACACACACAACACAAAACAAGACGTACATACTTGCAATTTGTTCTGGATGCGAAGGCAGGCTCTACACAGGCACGGCACACCCTCAGCCCTTGCAGACATCAGATTAATCTGTCAAGTCTCGCATGCCCAGCGTACAATTTGCGTAATTGCCCCTTTCTCTTTGCTCTCCTGAGGCTAGCCTTGGGCCTCAATCTTTGCAGTACAACATCCCAGCTTCCCTCCTATTCTGTAACCCCCATCCCAAACACAGCTGGCTAAGGAGGTCTGTGAACCCTTGCAAGGGATTACAGGATAAAAGAGAAACCACAAGGCTGAGCAACATTGAGGACTGTGCTGCCAGGCAGGGCCTGCTGTACCGCACAAGCCCCACCTAAGCTGTTGTTCCCTTTCTAGTGGTCCTGATCCTCCTCTGTCGCATTTCTTGACGAGGGACCAAGCTCTGGTGTCAGAAAGGATCTGTATACACAATTTTGGTGTCTGCAAGACAGTCAAGTTGAGGAGGTATCTGAGATTGTACTTCTGGTGCAGAGAGAGCTCCAGGGCTTATGTAAATCTGCTCCTCGCCCTGGGCAAGGCAGAAGACACGAATATAATGAGCCCCAAAAAGGACAATTCTTGATGAGGCTGTTGGACATGGAGGAAACCAGAGAACTGAAGGACCTCAGACTGTGGTAGCAGTTCAGTATCATCTGACCAGGTCTTTATATATCACCTGGATTCAGGGGACACAAAGGATGGATGGCACATGACTGGCCTCTACCCTCATTCCTTCCTTTCTTCTAGGTGCACAACAGGAGAAGCGGGATGGGCAGTTGGGCTGATCATTAGAGAGCACTTTTAATCAGACCTTCATGAAGATCACAAAGTCATCAGCTCACGGTGACGGATTGCCAGGGACTCCATGATGAATGCATTTGCAAATATTGCTGCAGAATAATTTCCTTCCATCGCCAGAGCACTCCAAACAAATTAGATTCCCTCTAATCACATCTCCTGTCTGTGGATGAGGAAAGATGGGCCCGTCAGCACAAATGCATTTAGGGGGCGGGCAGCGGAGGGGAGAGAGTGGGAGGGAAGGGTCTAGATGCAGCAAGCAGGCAGATGAGGCGCTGGAAAGTTGCCCAGCTTCGAGGAGAGTCTCTGGGCAGTGGTGTGGATACACGGTAATCCCAAATGTGTTAACAGCTCTCCCCCTGCTTGCACACAGACAGCACGAATGCTAGAGGACGAAGACAGAAAAGTCAGCCGTTCACCTGGAATTTTACAATGGTGCAGAATAAGAGGAAGGAGATTAATGCCAGCATCATTTATCCCAGAGGGTGCAGCCCTCACCAGGGTTGCACAGATGAGCTAAAAGCAGTTGCCGTGATGAGGCAAAGCCTGCGCTGCTTTCTGCACTGGCTTCCCCATGCCCTACCCGTAGCTGGGATACTTGAATTAGTGAAGCAGAAGGACCAGCTTCCCAGATAATCCAGTGCAGGTGACTCACAAGACGCAGTACTAGGATGGAGACACAGTTGGGAATTGTTAATTAGTACCAGGTGGCCATTACACCATGCTGGAGGCATTCAACGACGCTGGTAGTTCTTAATTCATACTAAGCCTAAGCATATTAGTTTAAGGCTCTTTGAAATCAGGGACACAACAGGCCTTCAGTATGAATACAAACCAAGGGTGAACAGCACTTTTTAAAAATGGAAAATACCGTACCAAAAAGGATGGTCTAAGTAAGATGTCTGAAGGCTACTATTCTTCTCTGCACTACAGTTAGCATAAATGCTGGAAGTTGGCCAGGAAAATTATGGCAGAGTAGCACGCTCATACCAACATCATGTCCATCATCTACAGTTTTCCTGAATGCATGAATTAACCCAACAATAGCTTCCTTCTCCCTTGCCTTAAAAATCAAGTGTCATCGTTTAGCAACATATTGCTTAGTGACTGACCTGGCAAGTCACAGGTTATAGTTCCTGTTCCAGGACTGGGCGAGTGCAGTCCATGGAGGTAAGTCGGTAATACAGAAAGCTCAGCATTTACTTTATATGACTATTCTCCAGCATTGGCCCGAGATCCACCGTACCCATTTTTGCTAGGAAACTGGAGGAGCCTGTTACTCTTAGAAAGCAGACTTTGACGTGTTTCTACACATGGGGTATGAGAGAGTGCAACACGGTGGAGACGACGAGGATCACGGGCACACTCTGTGAACACAAAGCAGTAGGAACAGGCTGAAAGAGTTAAGTGCGATGCAAAGCCTGAGCAAAGCATGTAAGGAAGGACTGGGAGACACAGTGCGCTTGCAGGCCTGTGCATTATCTGTTGAAGGACTTACAGTTGTACTTGATTGACTTCCCTGCTCAGAGGATCTAGGGTAGTTTTTGGCTTCCCGCTCCCTAGTTGATACCAGCTCGCTGTTCACAGTCCCCACTCCCGGCAGCTCAGAAACTCTGCCAACAGCTCACTGCTGAAGGAAAAAATGTAAGCCCCGTCCGTGCCCCTTTTAATTAGCTTTGAGATCTGGCACCAAGTGAGCTGACACAGAAGAGACAAAGTAAAGAAAAAGTCGTGGTTAAAATATGGCGGGGAGCTAGCTGCGGAACGGCAAGCGGGGGGAGCAGAGAAAGGCGGGGGGAGCAGAGAAAGGCAAGGGGAGCTGCCGCAAGAGCAATTGGCCTTGTTTGTTCTCCTGGAAGCCTCTGTGTGCTTTTCCTCCAACGTGCAGTGGATTTATATAGGGGGCAAACCCTTACGGGCCAGTGGACTCAGAGCAAGGCTTGGGCCAAGAAGCAGGCAGGCTGCTGCCAGCTTCCCCCCCTCCTCCTCCTCTCGTCCGCTCGCGCTCTCTTTCACACTCTCACGCAGCAGGACCTTCTTATCAGGTATGATAAGCAGCACTCCTGAGCACAGCTGGCAGGCTTCCAGCTCACGTTCCAGGAGCACGGCCGGGCGCTGCCGCTGTGTGAGCACACTTTAATAAAAACTCTGATTTTTATCTGAACATTTTATTAATCCAAGCTCAGCTGTTTGCCAAAAAAGCCAACGCATTGAATATGCCAACGTGTGTTCTCTCCAGTTTCTAATGCCAATGTCCCTCTGCCCACAGAGTCTCCTTTGCTTCACACTGGGATGCATTTTCTATGCAGACTTTCTCCTACTTTATTACTTGCCCCTCCGCCATGCTAGGGAGATGGCAGGGGCTCTCGCAACTGGTTTGCTCTCCCTTCTTTTGCAGAGTGATTTTGAACAGGAAGGGGGGGGGAATTGATTTTTCATTAACATCTTCCTACTGCCAAAATTACCGTTTTCCCCATGCGCAGAGCACATGGAAAGACACCGGACAGCGGCGGCAAGCTATTCCTAAAGAAAAAAAAAACAACAACAAAAAAGTCTTTCCTTCCACTGCTGCCCTGCTGTCATTCACCGCCTCTCATGATACATCCATCTCAAGCCTCTCACAGGGTGGGCTGAAATGTAAACATCACTGGGTGCTAGAAGTCAGCCCGCTGCAACATGGCCAGAGGAAAAGAATAGGAAAGATGGAGAGGTTTTTGTGGGACCAGGCTTAAAAGATAAGATGGATGTTCTAAAAGCATCCATAGTCAGTACAGTTTTTCCATGCCCTGGCTGATGGATTGACATGATTTCCTGGAATAAGAGCCTGCTCTGCTGCTCTTCCTACTCTTATTGTGCCAGTTTGAGAATGGGACCCAAGGGCTTTCAGCTCGATAAGGGACTATACTGCTGGGCTGTGTTCTTACCTAATGGAGTAGCCCCCCTGCTGTCCATAAGACCGATGACATTCAGTGCAAAAGCCTTTTTGTGAGCTGTATTAGAACACTAAGCACCCTGTAGGACTGTGATACTGATCCACAGTCTTTACTGTTTCCAGACCGGCAACTGTATTTTGACCTTTCATCCCTGGAGGAGGTCATACATTTTCCCATTCCATCTCTCTACAGTCCTTCTGCAGAGGCTGTCCTCATTTGTCCACTGCTCTTTTATATGCTTAATGCATTTCCCCCCCAAGCTTCAGATCAAACTCTCCCACATTCTGTATTCCAAACCCTGCTCATCTCCTGCTGCAAGCACGGTTTGTCTTCCATCCCACTTAAGCCAGGCTAAATCCTAACCTACTCCTGTACAAGCTCAGAACTTCCTGTCATTCCTTTGAGAAAAGTTCATTGTGTTTTTAAGCTTATCGTCGCAAACCTTCTGACTCTTTGGGATTCTCCTTCAATCCAGTCAATGGCCCCCTTTTCGGCTGTCTGATCTGCCATAACAAATGCTCAGGGGAAACCGTAAGAAAGACCAGGTGCTGCCCAACTGGGACTGCACTTTTCTAGGCAAGACGACATGAAAACATGAGACAGCTGGATGTTACAGGCAAAAGATTTGACAAGCAGCTCAAATGGTAATATGGTAAACAGGGACTTTGAAAGCAGGGACAAGGTTGTACACCCAGTTCTTTCTTCTCTGACTATTCATTTGGGCAGTCACATTTTGGAAGGAGCCACAGATTTAATGTTGTCAATCTCTTAAAACAGAAATGAAAGAGCAAGAGAAGATGGAGTTCTGCCTGACAACTCAAGAGATACCAGACTGAAGTTCAGCTATTAGCTCTGCTGGAGACATCACATGTGGTATTGGTCAAATCGCTACGACTTAGCTCCTTCTTTGTACAGGTAGGATGCCTAAAATAGTCCAGCCCTGACTTCAGCAAGGATTGTGAGATAATGTGTAGCAAATAACGACTGAAAATTAGCATTGGTGTTCTTCTAAAGGCTCTGAACAACAAGGAGGTAGGAAAAACTGCTGTGGGGATAACAGAGACAGAGGTGAAATAATGAGCTTAACAGTGCCGTGGAAATAAGATGTCCCTAAGTCCTATTCCTGTTAGGGTTTTACATAAAGTCTGTAACGCTCCCTGTCTTGCTGTTTCCTCAGGCAAAAGACAGGTTGGCTGCTTATGCTAGCCAAATGGTACAGTCAATTCCTTCAGCCCCAATCTTTGGGTCTGTCTTCTTTCGTGTTAGTCAACTAAGTCCAAAAAAACCCCCAGTGAACGAAACAACCCTCCGACCCCTGCCAAACAACAATCAAATTGCATCCTGCATAGGACCACTGAAAGTCTCAAAGGATGCTGTGGTTTGTCTGCTATAGGCTTAGGAAGATAACGCTAAGTAGTATTTCCGTATAAGGCATGGAGCTCAAACCAGGTTCATTAAGATTTGTAGTCTGCATTGTCTAAAGGTAAGAGCTGCTTGGCCCTAGGCTGTGGACAGCAAAGAAAACATCCGTACCATGCAGAACGATTTAACTTAGGTCTTAGAAAAAGTGTGGACATGTTAGTACAGCATGCTGACCGAGCTACTGTGCTCTGCTTCTCCAGGCAGATAAGTAATCTGACGGGACGTCTTCCCACGTACGGTTATTCTGCTCCCAAAATAGCTGAGGTGATCTTGCACTGTAAGGCACATACAAAAACAGATTATCTTGTCCCTTGTGGTCTTACAGTACTGGCATCCAGTCTTTCCACAGGAGTGGTTGTTTAGATCTGGCCACACACGTTACTCACTTAATAACCCAAAACTACGTGGCTGCAACAATCAATTAACAGCTTCCCCACAACTCATTTACTTCATAGCTTGATCAGTGCTAAGGATTAAGTTCTCTCTTCAATTAGATGTATGATCTCAAAGTGGAGGTGTGAACATCTCTCACACACCTAGAATCTTCTTTCAAAGTGTCAGATACAGGTGGTTGGACTAGATGACACTTGGGCTCATATATTTCTGCACTTGTGACATTAAAGACTCTGTGCTACAGGATAGTGAAGAAGCCAGGAGAGTTCCCTCCAGTGAAAGTTTAACATTAAGAAGGTCAAAGCCTTAATGAATACAAAATAGAGAATAAGACTGCTAATTTTGCCTTGTGAGCATAGTTTTAAAAGGACTGGGAAAGGAACAAAAGCAAAGTACAACTCTTTTTCTTTCCTTTTTTTTTTTTTAAATAACTATGATTCCAAGCACAGTAATTGGCGATAGAAACCTCCGAACCGAGGCAACAGTAGGGAATGAGTAAGGAATGAGCAGTTATGGGTGATGGTTCCTCACAATCTTGAAATATTAGTACAAATAGAAGCTTGTTATCATTTTTGAAAACACAGTAATTGATCACGTGCTTCCAAGATTGCTCCTGGTAAAGATTATTACGTGTGCCCTGGGCAAATTTTAACACTGACCAGTAGACTTGACAGCATGGGGCAAGGGCTCTGGGAAACCTGCGAGGGCAATTGCACAACTACCCTGCCTCTGCCGTGCTGCTATGCCGAGTGCAAATCTAGAGTGATCCCAAGCGGGAGACCGTCTTGCTTCCCAAGAGAATGATTAAACGCTGCAGTCCTCCCATAGAGAAGTAGGCTTGCCACTCCAAGGATCTCTTTGCAAGGCAAGTGCTTGCCCCTGCGATTGGAGAAGGCAATACAGTGCACAGAAGGAATCCAAGGCGCTTGCCAGCCCCTACCTGACATGGTGAGGAGTGCTTGTATACGGCCCAGCTGCACAGATGACAGCTGCTGTTCAAAACATCTCTCTTCACAGGCTCATGCAATATTTGCACAGAGCAATATTATCCTAAATGTCTTCTAATTATTCCTCTGGATTAATGAAAACCTGTTATATTATTGACGGGTCTTTTGCAATATTTATAAAACACGGATCGGATTAAGGAGGAATAAATAAATATGTAGAAGATACCTAACATGTAAATAATAAATATTCAGTCGTCTATTTTTTCATAAGATGGTTTAAATATATGGCGTTTTCAATAAATCTTTAATAACTCTGCAAATATTTATTTATTTGCTTTGAAGCGTAAGGGAATTGCAAGAAAGCTCTGCAGACTCCAGAAAGGGCAGGCAGATGGAAAGCATGCCCTACCATGGAGCCTTCAACCATCTTCTGGCAAGGAAAGAAAACACATCCTGAGCTGCTCCAGGCCTGGGAGCAAAGAGAGCGGAGGGAGGGGACTTCCACGAATTGGATGGAGAAACATCCCAATTGCTTCACAACCAGCCACGCACCCCAACCGTCACTGCTACACAACACAACACCTACGCCCAGCCAACCACCACCACGTTTCACAAAGCTCGCCGTTACATTACAGAGTAGTACTCAGCTTCTATAGGATTCTCTGCCCCAGCTATCCTAACAGTAAGGGAACTACTGAGAGCATATTTGCTGGAGCTTCCAAGCCTGCAATAAGAAAGGAAAAAAGGAAGACAAGAAGAGACAGTTTGGTTGTGAACTACTCTCAGGTTTCCTAAGTAGTCTAGTTTTTCCACAGGCAAATATAATGCCAAGAGAATTGTCCCTCTTAAGATGCTACCTCTGGCATTAAACATCCTGAGACCTGTGAAAAAGAGCAGATCTGCTTTCCCCACACAGGAAAGCTGGAGTCTGCTCACTTAAGGAACCCTCAATATCCTATGTCCCAGGAGATTTGGACATAAACTGGGGTGTTCAGCCTCTCAGAATTCTGACAAAAGGTCATACAGGGATTTTAAAATTCAACCACCACTACATTACCAAAAAGTTCTGCCTTACTAGAGGCACTATAGTGGTTTGTCTCTCATGATCCAGAAAAACATCAGGACAGGTTATCAAAACGTGACTCTTCTGAAATATGTTTGCATAGCATCAAATGCCTGCGAAGACAATAGCTTTTTGTAATCACTTGATATTATGGTAAGAAAAGCTTTAAAATTAAATGCCCAAAACACAGTTAACACACTTAGTTTTAATGGGATAGGATGGTCATTGCATGTTAAATAAATACTGATTGTAAAAAGCGAGTCAAGTTGCTGAGTTTTAATAGCTGTGTAGTAAATAACTGTTTATGCGTCATTACGTGGATTTGGAAGCATCAGCAAATATGCTTTTAATAATCAATTGATACTTAACATATAATATCTGCCTGATTAAATCAAAGGAGATTGATGCAGCCACAGTAATTACTGCATATAGTTACAATGCCATTGGATTAGGAAAACATATTTATTGAGGTAGAAAAAAGTCAGAGGCTGATACATATCTCCTTGCCTGTCTTCTTACTGCAGTACCTTGGGCTGTCATCTCATTGATTTCCCAAGATAAGCAACGTTCACCCTAGTCAATACTTGGATGGGATACCACTGAGGGAAACCTAGAGTGCTGAGGGAAGCGGTGCTAGTAATGCAACTGAGATTGCTCTTTCATTTTCCGGAAGGAAAGCGTGATGCTGCAAGTCCTCTGAAGTGCAGCACCCCAGAGGGGATATTGCACTCATCTCCCTGGCAGGCAGCAATCCACAGCTCACGCCGTCAGCGGTGGAGCCACGGGTCGCCCCGTCCAGGCAGACTCTGCAGTGGGTAATCGTGTTCCAGCTCTCCAAACTGCTGAAGCTTCTAGATGCAGCATTGCTCTCTGTTTCATGCCAGAAAGAAATACCCCTCTGGGACAGGCTGAAGCAAGGAAGACCATGAAAGCCTTCTTTCTACCTGCCGAGTATCTTCTTCTCACTTCAGAAGTCCCAAGAGAAAACCCTCTACTGGTCTACTTCCTTACACCTTTAGCGGGGCAGGACCAGTGGCCAGGATGACAACTAGTTGTTTTACAGACACTGCGATTACTCTAGTCTCAGTCCAGTTCTTGACACAGCAACATGCAAAGTGGCTTAAAGCACCTGGGCTTCACTACCTCTGGCTGTACCTAGCGTGACATACCATGAGCAGAAGACGTAGCTTGGATCTAGTTCAAAACTTTGGTCACTGGGAACACAAACATGCTCCTATTCACTGATAGCTGGAATAAAACTACCCTTAGGCCACACATTTAAAGCCAAGGAAAGAAAATTTTGGCATAGGCTTTAAGTTCCTCAACAAACAACACACGCTTATTACAAATGCACAGGGTCTGAAAATGTAGCCTATACTAAAGAAAGCTGCGGAAAATCCGCCATTGTGTACATTGCTGTAGGCTACCCAAGAGCAAATGGGACCGTGGCGCTTCAGTGAACACTGGGGGCTGGCTCCTTTACTCATGTATGTAAAAGCAGAGAGAACCAACAGTTCCGTTCAACTCAGGTCCCAGGTTTACCATGTGTATTTATCTTCCCTCACACCAAACCTTCTGCAGGACAGGAAAGCGTCTAGAACCAGAGACATGAGTGTTAGCAGGCACTTAATTCCACTGACACCAGCGGCAGTCTAGAGGCCTGAGAACAAATTGAGTCACATAAATCGCTCTTTGAATCTCAAGCTCAGTTACTGGGGCCAAAGTACTATATTAAAGCAGGTGAACCTCAAAAGGTTCAGGAAAACATCTTAAAACTTTCAGGAAGTTGCAGAAACACATCTTTAATTCCCTGCATATTAGTGAGCCTACAAGGCTAGGAGTTTCTCGGAGATTTGCCAAAACCATTGCTTCTGGTCATACTGAAAACAACATTGCAGAAAGACCAAAAAAAAAAAAAAAAATCCCCCAGAACCCCAAAACCTCTCACCCTCTTTCTCCCCAGCCACGCGCCTGCACTAAAAGCAAGCAAAATAGATGGTAAATTTGAACCAAGGCAGGAGAGCACACTAACCCACCTGTTCCATTGCCTCTGCTACAATAAAAAGAGCATCAGGACTGATGTCTTTAAAAAGGAACAGAATGTACTATGCCCGCTAACGTTATTAATAGAGCAGCAGTAAAAACAATGCCACTTTGGATTCCTAGGGCACCTTTTATCCTGGGGTCTCAAAGCACTATATAAAAAGCTGACTAAACATGACCATGCTCCATCTGAGGGGAAAAAAAAAAAAAAAAAAAAAAAAAAAGTAAAAATACAGCACAAACAGTTTCAGCATCACCGACTGCCTGCAATACTTGAACCCTGACTCCCTTGCCTTAAAAAGACCTTGCTTGCTTGCCTATTGATTGGCAGACCAGGATAACAGTAACCACCAAATCCTAAGGTTTCATGAACCTAAGAGGATTTTCAAAGGATTGTTCTCCTCCCCCTTGCTCCCAGCCTTCCCACCCCAATACACATGAGCGCACGTTTGGACAGAGGCGTTATGGCATTTTCTTCACCTTCCCCTAAATCATGAGGTCAAAAATGCAAAGAATAACACAGGCCCTGATGGATCAGTAGCCCAACACGGTAAATGGCATCTTGGCAAGGAGCGGAGCACAGCCGAACAGTACGAGCCAGTTCTTCTGTAAGCGCTGGAATTAGACACACCTGTTTTTCAGAGGGCTGGTATGTATTGTGGGTAGAGTTATTTGTTTTTTAGGTTTTGGTTTTTTTTGCATTTTGGGTGTGGTGATGGTTGTTCGGTTTTTTTTTTTTTTTTTAGGGATTTTGGGGGGGAAAAAAGGTCTCTGAGTGAGGCTTTTCCCACTACCTGCACATTGCTGACATTTCTTCTGGGTGGAGTCTCTGTTGTCCAAACATACAGCAGAGTTCATGCAACTGCAGAACAAGGTCACTTTCTTCCTGTTTTCATGAAAACTATAAGGAGTGAATGTCTGAGATTTCAATTTAGCTGAAATCAGTCAAGATGTTCAGTAATTACAGAAGATTGAAAGACAACTGGACACTCTGCTCATAGAAGCTATGTTTCTGTATGAAACAAGGCTAAGAAACAGGTGAAAAGAAAACCTACCAAGTCGTGTTAACTGAAAGGTTTACCTGAAAAAAAAGCAATAACACGGAGTGCTTCTTTATCTGAATAATCCTGCGTAAACTGATGGAGCTACTCAGCAAACAAGGACTGCAGCATCAGGCCCGGAGAAGGGCTTCCTCTGCTTGCCTTCTGTTGAGATGTGAAACCAACTCTGTATCGACTCCAAAGCCATCACCCATAATAAGATCAAGCCAGTACAAAGGGGATGTTGAGAAAACGGCTTGCCACAGCATCAGGGAATAATCCAGCTGCAGGCCCTGTCGCACACAATCCACTGATAGTGGAGGGGGGAGGTAAACCTCCCTCTTCCCGGAGAGCCAGTCTCTGCTATCCCGCTCCTCATCCCCAGCCAAAGCCCAGGCAGCCTTGCCAGCTGTGCAGCCCTGCAACCACAAATAAGAGCTCACAAAGGAGCAGCTGGGAAGCGGACTGGTTTATTTTATTGTTTTGCAACTTCTTATTTATGAAAATGCTCCAAGAACCTGGATACGGATCAAGTTTCACTGCTCAATATTTATTAGAGTCTCACCTGCCTCACCAGAATGGGAACTGCAGGCACTTTGATTAATGGATTGGAAAAAAGAAATGTATAGTTTCCCTGTCGCCTTGGTAAGCACCTCCCTGTATCTTGTGCCGAGAGGCTATTTTACAGCATCGCAGTCCTCGGTGAATCTCTGCTGATTGCTTGCTGCCTCCCTACAGCAGCACTCTGCTTGGAGGTGCAGGGTGGCACTGTGTTTTATCCTGTAGCTGGAGGTGGAAGAGCACTGCGGTGCTACGTCAAGTAGAAATAGGCCCTCTCTGAACAGCAATAAAAGCACCAACTTAAAATATCACCCCAGTGGCAGCTGCAGGTTGGGGAATAAACTAAGTAGTTCTCTGTGCTTGGAGAGCACCCACCAGTGCCAGACAGGGATTTCTGGCTCTGGCCTGACTGCTCGTCTATGGCGATGGCTGTATTGCCTTCGGGGGCAGAGCGGTTTTAGCAGAAGCGTGTAGACGCAGGCAGCTCTGGCGGCTGCACCCTGTAAAGCACAAGTGTTAGCCAGACCCTGTCCCTCTGCCTGTCTTCATCAGCCACCTCTGGTTGTGAAATTAGGCTTAGGTCCACCTTTATGCCAGCCCGCTGCTTTCGAGCTAAACAGAGTTTGCACTTTGCTTCAGTATGAGGCTACAGGATGCTTATGTTTTGCCACCGGCTAGCCAAGAGGCACTGCAGAAGCTCAGACCCATGGAACATCCAGAAGCAGACCTTACACAATCAGTTTTGCAGCAGGAATCCTTCCTATCCCAGCAGTGACCTATTCCCAGAGCTCAGCTTTCCCCCAGCATTTTGAGGGACAGCACAAGTAACACTCCCAGTAGCTGCCATCCCATGGCTCTCAGCCATGCAACGATTCTGGCATACGGTGCACTGGGTCAAGACTGCTCCTGCATGATACACAGAGACCACCGACTCAATCTATGCCTTATCTACACTAAGAAAACACCAAGTTTTTCATCGATGGTGAAAGCAGAGTGTTGACAGGGGTCCCAAAGGATATTTTTATTTTTTTTTTTAAAGCCGCCTGTGCACACTCCCCATGTCAGGTACCTGGGCACACACTGCACTGCACTCTCACCATCACAACAAACAGCACAGGGCTGAGGAAGCCAAAAGGGGAGAAAGAGGAGAGCGGAGCATAATTTCCTCCAGGAGAGGGCAGTCCCATACACACACATACCGTTAACTCATTGCACATGCTGGAAATGAACTAGTCCCTCATAATGAAAACGCCCTGTTATCCCAACATCCTCAGCCAGTCTGTCTTCTCTTGACTGGTACAGGACTCTGCCCTGCAGATGCCTAGAGTCTGTACAGTTATTTAATCCTGCACATTGTAATCTTTTACCTTTACGTTTCAACTCATAACTTTCTGCTCCGGTGGAAGTGAGTGAGTACTGGGTTGTGCTAGCACCAGGCACGGAGGGGGCCTGATGCTGCGCGGGGTCTCGCGCACACACCCTGGCACACCGCAGGCTTTGCCTTCAGGTACCAACCCCAAGTCTGCCTGGAAAAGTCTAACCCTTCGCTCCTGCCCTGGAAACCTTCCACATAAAACACATCGGTGCTCACAAACACTGATTACTCCAGCTGCAGACTCCCCCCACCAGCTCTGCTGCTGCCCCCCTGCTTCTTGCCCTGTAGCCCCTCACCTGGGGGCCCCCACACCCGACTCTGCCAGCCTGTTTTAGTCTCCACTTTCTTATTTCCGGGTTTGCCAACACACCTCAGACCTGTCCTGCAACCCATCTCCTTGCGATTTCGTCAAGGGAAGTTTGTTAGCCAGGCTTGATATGTGACACCTCCCCGGGGCTTACGTAGCATCACCCAACTCTCTTCACTCCTGGATTTTTGGAGAGCGTGCTCCTGCACCAGGCGGCACTTCAGTCATCGGCTGAAGCTTGTGAAGGGCCATCCTCACCCCTTCCTGGGGATGTGTAGGGACTGAGTACATATGATCCCAAAGGACTTGGAAAGGATTCGGCTGGACTTCAGTTAATTGCTACTGCAAATTAGGTCTAAACCCGTTTGTCCCAGCCGCGTGATAGATGAGGCTGTACGTTACGGCTACTCATAAAGCCTACGTTTTTATCAAAAGATTGGCAGTTCCTGTGGGCCCCGCTGAGTTAAAAAAGATGAAAAGGGCCTTCTGCTTCCCAAGCCCCTTTTCCCTGCTTGCGCCTTCTCCCTGGTTTTTGTATTCAGCTTAGGGCCTCCAGGAGCGTCTGGAGGAATTCATTTCCTTCGCAGCCCACCCCTCCTTCTCCCAAACGAAAACTAGAGCTGGTTTTTCCAAGTTGGATTCGCAGGAGAAATACGAAGGCTAAAGGCACACGGTATAAATAAACATGCAACGGGAACACAAGAGGCAAAACACAGAGGCCCAACGCAGACGAGAGAGACAATACAGCATAACAAATAGCGAGCTGCGCTTCGCCTGTGGCATTTTCCAGCTACATCAATAATTATATAATACAACGGTCGCCGATTTCTCAGGCACGGATCAATACTGACTGCGGTGCCACCCTGCTCCGTGGCGGGTTGTGGACAGAGGGGCTCTTCGCAGGCCCCCGCTTCGCCCATGCCTGGGATCGATGACTGCATTTTGCAGGCGACGCCAAGGGCTAGGGAAATGGCAAGCGTATTCTCCAGACTAAAGACACGGGCGTCTGCCCATGGTGTGCGATGCTGCCGGCATTGGTAGGAAATGGTTTGCTTTCCACGTGCCCCCCCCCCCTGCCGCCAACTGCCTGCAGAAGATGCAACCTAGGTACTGCTTTGCATAGGTGCTGTTGGTCTGCAAGAGGTTGAAAGAGGATTCATCCCACGAGCGTCGCATGCTGCTAACTTACTCGGCAGGAAGCAATTCAGCTGTCAAATGTAAAGGTATGAATGCACCCGCTTGTCAGGCCTTCCAGCACAGTAATTAGGGGACACAGTACCATTAGAGACACGCCTATTCTTCATAACAAAAATCTAGTTCTCTAAATACTGCAGCAGGGATGCTAAAAATAAAGTAAGTTGAAAAACCAGAACAATTTTGTGGACAGAGCATAATGAGCATCTCTGCTTCGAAAAGTAGAGTTCTGCAAGCCCTCCCCCAAATTCCCATTTTAAGCGTAGAACTGCTAAACATTATGCTGGAGGGGGAAAAAAAATGGGAAATCAAATAAAGAAAACATTGAGAACAAAACCAACCACCACTCTCTTTTCTGTTGTTAGCTGGCTTGGGATTCCTATGAAGGGTGAGCCTGAAATAGAGATTTCAAACCATTAATACGATTATTTAAACGCTAGCCTGAGAGAAGTAGCAGAAGCTATGTCTGATCCATGCAACTTCCCACAAATGGAAATTACCTCTAAAAGCTTCCCATGCCAAATCTAATTAAATTGAAAGAGAAATTTGGAAACATGAACTAGCTGGTTTTCTTCAGGGAAGTGGACCTTTTGGGCTAGAACGGAGCAATGAAAAAAAAAAATTCCCAAACCCTAAAACCGACAGCCAGAAGATACGGATGGTGCATTCTCGCTCTATGCAATTTAACAGTAAAGTAATTGGCTTGCAGTGTATGTTATTATTTTATTGGGTTGCAAGCTGTCTCTGGTCAGGCTTTGTCTTGTATTTGTTAGACAAGCATCCTGATACCACTATGTAAAATGTCAAGTAATATAATTGGGCCCCAGTCCTACAAGGCCTTCCTTCAGACAGAACTCACATGTCATTGGGAATTTCAGCTGATTTCCCTGCTGGAAGGCTGGATTAAAGGTCTTCCTACTGCAAAAATTGAAAAACTCATAACAGTGACACACTCGTCTTGCCAATCAAAGAGTAATAAAAAATAGAAGTGACTCTGAAAGAGATCATCCTAAACAGCAAAAAATCCCTAAATTAATAAAAAATATAATACTCGCATCCACCAGCCTATGAAAGCTTGTGGCACACTTCACTACCACTACAGTCACACAGATAAGTGCTTAAGTGCCACCATGGATAGGCTATGGTATAAAGTCACCGGTGTAAAGGAAGATACTATCCTTAGATCTCCAATTACAGCCAGAAGCAGAGGTTTGCTCATCTCTCTTTGGGGGGGGACACACACCAATCTGTAACTAGATATCTCGGCGGATCTAAGTGTTATACATACACCTAGTAAGAGCCAGTTGCTACACGAGGATCCATAATTTGCAATGACAAAGAGGCACAGGGAGATAAAAATGGGTGATCTCATAATTGAGGTGGTATGGCTATAAAGTTTTTCCCCTATGTAAAACGCATTGCCTTTGCTGCAGCTGGTGCTCTCAGCTGAGTTTTGATCATGCAAATGGGTCAGAGAAAGTATGCTTCCAGTCTGTGGAAGGGCTACTCAAAACATGAAGGACTGTTGATCTTCGGATTGATCTTCCCTCCATTAACAGTTATTAATAGGTACAATGCATTTACAGAGATCACACGATATACAAAGTACCTAGTATTTGTGGAACAAATGCTTGGGTATTATCTTCCCATTATTGACGGATTAGAGAGGTCAGGAAAAAGCAAAGCAACCTGCCCGCAGTAGCAAGGAAGCCGGTGGTAGATGAAGGCAGTGGAACTGAACCTTTGACTCCTAGCCAAATACCCCTCCCTTCCCGGCAGATGCACCAGGAGAGTGATGGAATGGGTTAAAAGAGAGGAGTTACTGCAGCCCAGCTGATTGGCAGTAGCATGTTAAGCCATAGTAATCTGACTTTCAAATCTGTGCCTGTACACTGGAGTGGCTGCTCTTTTTCCATTTTCTACCGCTATCAATTCAATGCAGTTCAGAGCTGCTAGATTCAAACCCAACCAAAATAACCCGCTCGGGCCCAGGGCATACATATGAATATTTACAAAAGTTTTGCCAGTGAAAACGGATGGTAGAGAGAACCCAAATATTTGTCGGATAGAGGAACAAGCAGATTAACACAACCTGTACTGGCATGATGTTCTGGGTTTGCTGTTTACCTCCCTCTGCCATCTAATCAAGTCCCTTTGGAAGACTGTTTTTCTGTGAGGACCCTCTCTCCATTGCATGCTGATGACTGATAATGCAGTCAGCATATTGTAAATGGGAGCTGCTTTCCACTGTGAAGGGACAAACCCTAATTTGCCATAGCCCTGGGTCAGATGCAAGTTAAATGAGCCGGAGCAGGACACAGCCACACCCTCCAACGCTGGGCTATGCAAGCCGCACGCGTACACACAAAATCAATTACTTTGGGCTCTTCTGAATGCGACAGGAGAAAATTACATCTGAGCTCTGGCCTCAGCCAATCAATCCTACAGTAGCCTGATTTTTCTAGGAATGACGCTGCAGGCAAGGCTTGTGTGACCTACAAAGAGAAAGGTCTCAGTTCAGTGAGCTCTCTAGCTCTCCTTTTCTGTGCCTTCTCGGTCTTGCTGCTGCCTCCATCCATGGGGCTGTTTTGTCACGCTCTCACTACAAGAGCTATCTTTACCCAGTCAGGACATCAAATAGCGTGTGACTCAAGCCACCAATTGCCAGAAGTCATTGGAGCTCAGACGCCAAATATCCAATTTTATTTGCAACCATCACTTATGATCAACCTACAGAACAAAACTCGCCTTCCTCATTCATGTAGTAGCCACTTCCTAGGACGTATCTGCTTCCAGACATTACAGGCCCAGAAAGAGAGGCAGGCAAAGTGAGCTGCGGTATTCAAGACTGCTTCACGTGCAATGGAAGCCAAGCATTAAAATAACCAGGACCCCACTTGTTCCCTTCCAGAGCTGGTCAGGCCTTGCAAACTCGCAAGTCTCTTGAGCATCCCATCCTGTATGTTCTCCCACACAGGATGAGGTGTGGAAGAGACGGGAAATTCCCTTGGAGGGGAGCAGCGTGGGGAAATCGGATCCTTGCAGGAGAAAAGGCCCTGTAGAAACATACATAATTATTACCTCCTACCTCCATTTACGCCTTTAACAAGCACCAAAAAGGTCAGTATACGAGGTTTTCCTTCTTAGTAATGGAAGGCAATGCTCCCAGCCTTGCAAATGCTAAGTTTTGTTGGTTTACTTCAACTGTAATTATGGACTTATGAACACAAACCAAAGACTTACCAAGAAAGCCTATTAGTCATAATGGTGCTAAATCTGTCACAACAGCTTTGTTGCTATATCTATCCGCACTTGTCACAGGGATGCTGCATGCAAGCAAGACTACTAGCAATGACCTCCCCTGAAGTTAGGGTGCTGTAGACAAAGATGGTTTTTCTAGACTGTTTACTAGAAAAGTTCAGACCAGGACCCAACTCAGGAAACCAAAAGTCAGTGGTTCCACCATCTTGTCATCTCTCTTCCTCTCTTTCACCTCAGTGGTCTCTGCAAGCTAGTTCTCACTGCATGCAGAATGGCCCAGGCATTTTACAGACTGATGACTCATTTTCAGAAATGGCTTCAATGCATCAGAGCTCAAATCTCATTGACAGCTGATGGGCTTTGCTCTCCCGAGTGACCAAAGCCCAGATTTCTAAAGGCTATTTAAATGCCTTAATAGTAGCTTACAAACCTAGTGCACAAAAAGCCAAGTTTAAAGCAACATAAATAAATATCCACAAGTGAAGCTAAACGGATATAGAAAAATTGAATCTCTCTCATTACATTTGTATCTATGTATACCTAAATCACTTTGGAAGATGAAGTCCTCAGTCCTTCACTCAGAGTGCCTTCTGCCCTGCCTAAACAGAATGTCTCTTCTAAAGACAATCTCAGTATTAGTCAATATGATTCAATCTGCATAACAGGATCTTCCCTGCAGAAGAACCGAGAGTTTAAGAGCCTGGGACTATAGCGCAGGGAACAAAAGACTACATGCTTGGTGATTTCCATGGGTATGTCAGACTGCAGCAAATTATATCCTATAAGCTCTGTGTAACCATTGACATAGTATTTGCATTAGCATGTCCTCCTCCTCATGAGTCAGGGTGCCTGTGCCACAGATGCCTACTGAAACAGTAAGAACTTGCTGTGTGTGCCAGACTGGGGTAGAGATAAACCAGCACAGGATCACAGTGGATATTGCCAGGAGTTTTATAGCTGGAGAACAAACAGTGAAATTTGGCCTCACGTTTATCAGGATATAAAATGGTTCTCATTAAAAAGTCAGTGTTTATCACAGCACCTCACAGCAATCTCCGATTTAAAACAAGTTGATCATCTTCTCTGTGCTACATGGGGTATACACAAGAGGATGTCATTCGCTGCAAGATGGTGCCTTTTTAATAATGACCTCCGTGCTGACAAATAAAATAAAACCACAAAAGCAGCACACCAACAGTCAGAGCAACACAACGTTAACCTCAAAACTTTATAAGAGCTGAGGCTACGCCTGGGCATAGTAGAAACATACCAATATGGCACAAGAAAACTTCTCAAGCACAGTTTGCCATAGGCGTTCACTGAAGATGCCCAAGGACAAAATGGCAGAGCATTATTGATGCACTTGGCTGTCAGGTAGTTGATTATATTTTTCCGCCTCAACTCTCTAAACACTAGACCCAAACCACATGACAAACCAAACAGCGAGACCATCAACAGAACGAACACTTGGAAGACAGGAGATGCCAGAAATACAGACATGCTGAGAGGGTGGTGAACTAAAACCTCCTCACCTGTGAATTCTGGAAAGAAAAAGTTCAAACCCATAGATACGGAACCAACGCACAAGGTGCTCTGCTGAGGTTGCAGCACAGGTTTTTTTGTACTTGCACTTTGGTGGCTTTTGTATTCTAGGTTACATTCCTTCAGCCGACAGTGGCATCTGAACAACGCCTGGACTTTTTAAGCTGAGGTTCTGTTGTCAAGCACTGAAAATGCATCTGTTGGTGTTCAAGAAAACATCGGCTTTCATGAAAGCAAAAAAAAAAAAAAAAAGAAAAAAAGAAGAAAATACATGCTCACATTAGCCACTGACATACTGTTCGTGATGCGTATAAAAATTGGCTCTGCTATTTCAAATAAACAGAAGAGAGCCCATGCAGATTTAAGTACTTAGACAAGTGCAGTGTGTTTCATTAAGGAAATGCAGAACTATGTTATAAGAAATATAAAGGGAATTCTTCACTGGATTTGCTGAATACAGCTCTCCTCCATTTATGCAAACCTGGCTGTCGATACCAATGGTCTTCCTAACTTCTGGCCAGGATTAGCTAGTCACCAACTTTGGAACACACTGCAGCTCTGCCTAGAAAGGCAGACTTGAAAGAAACACGGGCCAATTCACAGAAAAGGTTTTTTTCTTCATCACGCAAGAGTGGGATGAATAAGAACAGAATCCATTTATCAACAGTACATTAAAACTCCAGGGCTCCAAAGGTTTACTTCATTTCAAATCATGGCCTGCCTGCTCATTTTAACATGACTTCTTGAAAAGCTCTCTGCATTACAAAGGGATCTCAGGGCTCAGCTTTCCTCCTTCCCCACCCTCCAACTGCTCTCCTCACATTCTCTCAGTTCAGCCATGCTGCACAGTGATGAGAGTCCCATGCTCAGTGTCTGCCTGTATGACCCAATGAACAGCTAAGCCAGTAGGTCAGAAGAGAAGATATTCAGCAATGGAGAACATTGTTTCTCAGTAAGGCTTCCAAAAAGATGTCTAACAGCAGTTATATCAGATGGGCTGTCCTATCATATTAAATAATACTGGGAAGAGTAAAAGGTTTCTTCCATAGCTGTAAGACCAAGGTTTCCTTTAAGAAAGACAAGAGGATCCAAACGAGAACATGGACACACGAATTCCCAGCCTCATACAGGGAGGATCAGCATACTGACATACAGCAGCCAGGCATTGGTGCTGGCCACAGCGAATCTCAGGCTGGATTCTACAGGCAGCTCATGACGAGTTGCTGTGAGGAAATTACTTATCCTTTCTGTGCTTCCATTTCACTGTAGGGAAGAGTTAAAAAAAAAAAAAAAAAGAGATTAAAAAAAAACCCCAACACAAACCACTTCCCACATTATACCAATTAATTAAAAACATTTTCTAAAAATACACTTTCACTAGCCTTCTACACTAGTTACACAGGGGATTCAGAGAGGAGGGGGGAAAAAAAAAAAAAAAAAAAGGTATGAAAGGATGAAACTCCCACCGAGTTTCAGAGCGTTACAACGGATAGTTAAAGCAACTTTCACATTTGCTTAGCACAATGTCCAGGAATGCCAAAAGAACTTTTGTCCTCTTCTTAGGAAGATAACACAGTGAACTTTTACTACGGATCACAGGAGAATTAATGTTCACACTTTCAGCCAGCATTAAAGTGCTTTAATTCGATTTAGTTTAATTCCCTTTAAAGGAAAATTAAATGAAATCAAATGAAGGCCGTTTTTAATTCTGAACGAGCGTGTGTGGATGCATCAGTTTAATGCAGTTTACATAATCCACTTGAAACCCACCTTGTTATTTAACTCAGATCAACTTTCCCGTGTGCTCCTGCCTAGACAAGCCCTCAGAGATAACATTATCCGTCCTCAAGGAACAGCTGCATTTCATTATTGACACCTAACTCCAGAGAGAGCTACTCTGGAAGGGACAATGTAGTTGCACACAATTTAGATGTCTGTCACAGAGGGAGCAATGCTCTGTATACAGCTACAATGGCAATTAATATACCGGGGGTTGTTCCATTAGTCACTAATTACACAGTAGACCAGTACTAGAGAAGCCTTGTTCCTGGCAAAGCAACCATAGCTCCAGAACTATTGAACTGAGAATTCAGAGCCTGCCTTTTGTTCCCCTTGGGATACCCTGCACCTTTGCCATCAGTTAGCTGAAAACACTGCAGATGATATAGATCCACAGGCAACGGCTGCGTATTGCAGACCACCGTTTAAGAACTTCTGAATTATGGCATTTGCATGAGATGAGTCAAGGTGAGTTCAGTGACTGAACAGAATTGCTTCCAGTCTTTGTCACAACACATAAGATGACTAGTTTGTCACTGAAGATTTTTGCTTCCTCTTACAAAACGCAGGAGAAGCGTGGCAACCTCACTCCCACATTGTCTTATCAGGCTATCACAAACAGAAGAAAATGCCAACTCTGGCTGAGAGTGGTGTTCAAGGACTCTTGTTTCACCAAGACATCTTGCAAAAGCTAAAAAAGGTAAGAGGCGAGGGAAGAGAGAATGAATCGTAACAAAGCTTTTAAAAGGATGTTGCAATAAACTCCAATGCACTTGGTAAGCTACAGATGTGACCCTGGCCAGCCAGGGAAGGGGCACCAATGGGCCCACCTCCACAGCTTTCCTTACGATCTTCTCCCCACATTCTTTTTCTCCGTTGCTCACAGCAGAGTCTCATTCTGAGAACACACCATGAGCCGTGCTCTCCTGCGACCCAGCCAATCCACAGCTCCAACATTGCTGCAGGTGGTAAATGCCATAGAGGAATGGTCTAGCCATGCTCTTTGATGACAGGAGAGTAACACCAGAGAAGCAGCCATCCTTCTGGCTATTCTCCTGGCCATAGCCAGTTAGAACAGGAGGGTAACTGTCTCACCTTTCCCCCCTGCGAAAGCAAGGACCCAGGGCTTAAGGACGTTTGAGAAATGCCAATTTACAAGCGTGGCAACTTCCAATCAGCCTCTCTAATTAGAATTTAGAGGAAACTTTTCGCTTTTCGCCAATGACAGATCTCTCCAGGGATCTGTGATTAGAGCAAGCTCCCTCTTGATATGGGAAAGGGATAGACACAGTGTTGCAGAGACAGCGTTACATGTTTTCTTTAATGAAAGCCTACACCTCTAGAAGTTGCTCACTGGAACAAGTCAATGAACCATTTTAATCTCATTATTTGGAATCCTAACTTTTAAAATTAAAGACTAGTCAACTCATCTTTGGTCCAGCTGTTGATCTTGAGTCAACAATTCCAGGAAAACAAAATGCCTCTCCTTCCCTCCTGTTCTGTTTGTTGTTACTACAGAGGTGGGAAAGAGATTCTTTATACTTTCATCAATATTTTTAAAGTTGCAGATGCCGTATTTATTTTTTTTACACATAAAAGTCAGGAGCCGTATTTATTTTTTTTACACATAAAAGTCAGGAAAATATCATCCAGTTGACTTCAATACAAAAATGCTAAGTCATCACCGAAACTGACCAGTTCTTTATTGTCTATGATGAGTATCAAGGAACAAAGATTAGCTTCCTAATGAAAATGCAATTGCATCCTTAACTATTCACAGACTACTACTCTGCTCCACAAGGTACAAGTGAGGATAACTGACGAGATGGACTGAATGATCCAATAGGTTTAACTTCTGCAAGTTTTTATGGCAAAGACTTCGTCTTAGCTTAAGTCAGTATAGTACCATGTTTATCCATGGAGCTAGAGAAACATTCTAAAAAAAGAAAGCCTGGATCAGCTGAACTTTGCTTCTAGAAGGAAGACACCCTTTATGCCAAACAATAATAAAAAGGCAGAGAGAAGATTGGGACCGGTCACACAGAGAGCATCTTTTATGCATGGGGGAAGATGAGGCTGGAAATTCCTTTGTCTTCATTTTCATTGCACAGACAGGTAAGCTAAGGCATAAACTGATTAATGGACTGACTTAAAGAAAGCCTGTGGCAAAGGCAGGAATTAAGCTCAGCTCCCCTGAGGATCAGTCCAGTATCTTAACAAACCCATATCTTTCCGTTCTGAAATACTGTGGCTTTCCTTTGTAATTAAACAGCATGGATTTGAGGGGGCTGATTTTAACTGTCATTGTACTGAAAGAGCTTGCACTGGTCAAGTGGGGACGAATTGCCTTGCCAACCTAAAAAGGCTTTTCCTTTACTTAATTCCAGGCTTCTAAGCTTTCAGAAATAGAAAATATTGCATAAGCAACAGTACTGAACAATTTTGAAGGCACACTGAAAGAGCTTTTTATACTCTCCCATTTTAATAGCTGGTGCTTTTACTGTAGATAGTATATGGCTAGAGAATAATGTGTATGGGTTTAATGTCTGGTATGATAATATCCAAGGTGAAGATATTGAAAATTCAATTAAAATATAGTTTAGGATATTGGCTTATTTTAATTTCCAGCCTCCTTTGCCCTCCATCCACCTCCTTTGCATCCAGGAGCTCTTCCTGAGATCTGAAGCTAGAAGTTACATGCTGAATCTTTTCCTCCAGTAACTCATAATCTGAAGTTCTTTGTACTTCTTCAGCATATATCTGAAACCTCTTCTTAAAATTCTCTAAAGTCCCTATGCTCCTTTAACAGAGGAGGACACTGAAGTGCCCAAACAGGAGTAGTTCCTATCAAGGACAGAACTAGATGGGGACCCCAAAGTCTTGTCTCTTAGCGCTAAGCCCTGGGTCACTCACACTCACTAGAGCATTTTTAAACTGTGGTTGCCTTTTTGAGCAGGTTCAGAGGGGGAACATAAATTATTTCACCACGGCAAAGCAACTCCCTCCTCTGCAGTTCTCAGTTAACTTTAACCGACAGCTTTTGCCATCATTTATGTTCCTCTTGCTTGTTGGATCAATGAAGTTTTCTCACCGTCACTGTGCTGCCTTACATGGTACAGAGAAGAAAACAGAAGTCCTACTGAAACATGATCAGAGAAACAGCAATAATTTCAAGAGGCAAGCAATGAACCAGAGTCTCTCAGAAGAGCTCCAACTGCTGTCAAGAGTTTTTCCTGATCCTTCCTAAAATGTATGGGAGAGCACACCGTAGGGTTAGTCACTTGGGTTGCCTGCTAAACTGAAGGGAAGCGTCGAGCGTCACTGCACGTAACAAGACCTCCTCCAGACAAGCACTGCTAGGACAGAAGGGAGATCCTTGTTCTACTTTTTCCTCTCAGACAATGCCCAGGAACTCCTGGTCCTGGAAACTGAACATGAATTAGCCTGTGTCAGATTTGAGAGAACACGTACCTAAAGTGTTTAGGTGGCCTGTCTAAATCTTACCCTGACTACAGTAATGGCAGGTGTTATCCTTGCCATATGGTATATTATCACTAACCCACTTGCTTCTGAAGCTCCTCCAGCTTCCCAAGTTTTATCATAACAAATTGTATATCTAAAACATTATACATATGGCACTCTTTTATTTCAACAGGACCACATAGTTTCCACAATTAGAGGAAAGTGGCACGCCAGGTTCCAGGACATTTCATAATCAAACCTACCCTATATGAAGTTCACACAAACGTGAAGATTTAGGTTAAGCACCATGGTCACCAGTCCCAAGTAAACGGACAAGTGGGCTATTCAAGGCATCAGAAGATTCACTACCCTATTTATAACTTTTGTGAGCCCCATACAACTACCTAACAAAGTTGATCGCATCCCTGTTTTAGAGAGTGGAAAATGAAGCAGAGCGAGTTTCACAGTTAAGCAATGAAAGAGAGTAAATAAAAAAAGCACACCACTCCTTGGCTTAGCGCATAGTCCCACCTCTCAGCATTGCCTGCAAAGTGACCATTAGTCCCCGCGTTTGGGTCTGCGTTTGTGTCCACATGGGTTATAGTGCATTCAGGCAACCACCCATCTAGAAACAGATGAGCTATTTCTACTCTTCTGGTTCTCATAAGCCCCCCCTGCACACCACCACTAGCATTCACCTTTTTCAATAATTGCTTTCATACTCTTTGCTGATGAAGCAGCAAGTGAGTATCTCCGAGAGCTGACTTTTGCTAACTATGTCAGTCAGAGATTTGGTGACATCCAGTCCTTATACCCGAGTAGAATAGAGGTCTTGGCCAACGCGTACATGCAATGCCTAAACAGCAGCTGAAGGAGAGACGCACACCTCTACCGTAGGGAGGTGAAGGAGACTAATGGGAACTTCCTTCTCCAGTGATGCTGTCCTCCTCCATCACACACTTTGAAGTCTGCCTGGCTGTAGACGTACTGGGAGGCCAGTTGGCAGCAAATGAAAAAGCCAGCATGTTAATACTGGATAACAACAGGAAAAATCCACCCTGCATTCCTTTTGAGTCTTTTGAGGGTGTTGCCTCGTTTGCCAGCTCCTGAGATGTGCTCTTCCCAGAGGGGATAGCTCTGTGTGCCCTGCTTCCCGCACTTTGCTGTGGATTTAAATATGCAGGCATTGCTGCTAGGTGAGTGCCATTTGAATTGACAAACTGGGATTTCTGCTGCGTGCTTCACACTTAATGCAGCCCTGCCTAGGCTTTGAAGGCAACGGCTTGTTGCCTTGGGGTCTGAAACTAACAAAGCTGAGCAGAACAAGCCCAGGGCTCCCGTCGGATTGCTCGATCAAAGACAATATTAAACAGCACTGTTTTCATAACTACTATTCTGGGGCACTTGGATAGCAAGACAAAGGAGATGAAGTTAATTTCTGTTATCATAGCCTGGTGCAGCTGCAAGGGCCTTGGGAGAAGCCATCTTCTCTTGATGGCTTATGCAGCCCGTGCCTTTGCAGGAGCTCCCATTAAGCAAACAGGGCTTCAAAAGCTTGTCAGATGCAATTCTGTTCCCCTCTTCCCCACACCGCTGTCAAATGCGCCCCTGTTCTTTCCCCCCGCCATCTTCTACGCATCTTGTTACAGACACCAGAGATCCTCCCTCTCCTTGACCACTTCCCTGCACCTCACAGCTCTCTGCTTCGCCTTTTCTGTCACCAGCTCTGCCCATTTCAGTGCCCAAGGAGACTCAAACTAGGGAGGTCCTGCACTCGGCACAGGAGCGCTGTGGAAGGGGACCAGAGAAGAGTCCTCCAGTTTCTGCTCTGCCACCAAACTAGCTCATCAGCTTCGACAAGTATCTTAACCTTTGGTTTGTACATGGTCAGCTAGGATTAACAAGGCCCAGGCTGTTTTTTGTTTGGGTTTTTTTTTTATGTTTTGTTGTTGTTGTTTGTTTGGGTTATTTTTGTTTGTTTGTTTTGTGGGGTTTTTTTGAGTTGCTGGCAGATGAAGGTATAGCACGCACCGTATTTTTCATACCCTTAGATGTGACTGATGATGGAAATCACTGAACGGTATTGCAGGAGGAAGTGGGAGCTATCTCCTGATGAGAAGCCCTGCTTGAGGTATTTGAGGCAATTTTAAGATGCCTCTCTTATAAACCCTCATGGTCACAGCCAGCAGATCACCTTAAGAAGGGATGCGTGGCTGCAGCAGTGCTGTCCCAGGACTGCCATAGGTACCTTGGGCTCTGGTTTTTCCTCCATACTGTTCATCCATAGTTGAGCATAGAGATCATTTACGGAAAAGCAGGAGTGTGGTAGAGCATGCTTTCACCCTCAGCTTGGTTGCAGTAAGGACAAGGAGGATGAAAAGACTGGGTGACCATGAAAAAACTTTGAAATGAGATTCCTAAAAGGGGAGAAAGAGCTCCAGAGAGCTTTGTTTAAAGTCTCCCTCTTCATACCACAGGTTATTTCTCTGAGGTCAGTCAGGTAAAGGCAAAAAACAGTGTTTACCAAATTGGGGATAGGGCACGGAAATAGCACACTGCTTGAGAGGAGCAGGGTACTCCAGGAACTTGTCTGCATCAATGGGCAGAACATCCAATATTTTCATCCTCTCAAACCAGGAGCTCACCTTGGGTCTCTAATATTTAAGGAAGACATTCCCAGCAACCTGGCTATTCCTGTACAGGAAGCACTCTGTGCTAACAAATGCCATTCTGGATTTCACAAACTGGCTTCGTTCAAGCTTGCTCTGCCCTCTACCCTCAAGTTCCCTAATTTGATGAAAATACACTGAAATACAGAAAAGTTTTGCTGGAAGATTTCTGAATAGATCCAACACTGGTGCCCATGAAATGAACCAAAATGCGTCATCAAGCTCAAATAAAAGGGATACAGTTATGTCCAGCTGATACCTTACACATCTTCCTCATGTCAGAGTTTTGCTACTACATGGTCGGTACAGATCTCCAACAACTTCAGAACAAAAGTGTCCATTCTAATGGTTGAAGGCTGTCGTGGTTTAACCCCAGCCAGCAACACAGCACCACGCAGCCGCTCACTCGCTCCCCCCCACCCAGTGGGATGG
>JAVKLA010000030.1:4836570-4854570 GCA_034782735.1 Sagittarius serpentarius | reverse complement strand
ATACCACACTGAAAACACAGCACTGTACCAGCTACTAGGAAGACAATTAACTCTATCCCAGCTGAAACCAGGACAAAGGCATAAAAAGAAAGAGCTGTTCTCAATCCAGAAGAGAAGTAGCCAGTCTTCCTTTTTAAAGCAAACCTTCTGGATGAAAATTGCTGCATTATTTAAGTTTATTGAACATCTAACACCAGGAAATGTGCAATTCATGAAATTTTCAGTGAAGATGTACGAATGAGACTTTCTGATACATTTTTTAAATGTGAAATTATCAAAGTTTTATGCAGTGTCGACTTTGGCCGTATACGGTAGAGTTAATTGAAAGTGCAGTTCTAGCTTTCGAAGAGTTCCCATGAAAGTGGCAATGTGTGTTTTATTGTCTCTTAGTCATTTGCAACACAAAAGCACCCAAGTTTATACATGAAAAAGTGTTTCTTCTAACTGCAAGACGCTACTGAACCTGAGAATCTGGGTAGATGCTTTGCTTCTTACACGCTTATCATCAGTTCTATAGTTTCTGCAAGCTAAATGATGTGCCTAGCTATCCAGATGCAACCCTTAAGCCCCAGATCAGACCCCGTAAGAAATTTGCTATCACCATGGCGGGATCGAAGATCCTCTGTTTGGACTACCCTTGACAAAAGGAACAAACCAGACAGGAAAAAACTGCTTTTCACAGTGCCCTCACTCAGGAGGGCAGAACGGTCTTTGATCAAGACACATGCATCACAACTCATTCCCTCATTCCCCTTTTTCCTTCCCTTACAAAAATGTAGCAGTTTAGCACTTTCTTAGCCTCAAGTTGGAATAGGTATTGCAGAGGACAACTAAATCAAATGACACAACTTCAGCCTCCTAGAGACAGTGTAAATCCAGCCTGAAGCCTCTGCTCCCTGAAATTGGATGAGGGACTCCACGTTGGGTCTACCTAAGACAAACAAATAGCCCTTACAGCTTTTTAAATTTATTTATTTCCTTGTTTTTCTGCACAAAAACCTCCCCCAAAGCAAAAAACTTTCAAGATGTTTTAGACAACCTTCTACCCCACAAGAAATAAGGCCCCAGACCAGAGCATTAACTCCAAAGCAGAATTCATGGTTTCTAACAAACATTAGGTCATACCTTCTTGGTATGACCCTGCTGCAGGAGGTAGACATCATAGAAGCTGTTGGGCTGCTATGCTTTGCTACAAGCACATCTTTGGTCCCCTGTTTTGGCCACAAAGCTGCAGCAGCAGGAAACAAACTGGGATATTTGGTTGTATTTTAATGCAGGGGGATGAAAGAAAACCCATGCCTACCCCTTCCTTGCAGCTCCAGTGAGCCAACATCAAGAGCAAAAAGGAATTTGCCACACTGACTGAAGGCTGCAGGGCAGACACCGCACGGAGCATTTTGCAAATGCAACAGAGCTGCCCGCTTGCAAATCTGCCAAGGGTAATACACACGGATTTGGTCGGGAATTTGGAGCGCTCTGTTTTACGGCCACAGCACCATCCCCGCTATTGCCTGCTGAAATCCCTGCAAGGACTGTGTCCTGTTGCTGCCACCTCTGCTCACAGAGCCAGCAAGCACTTCCCAGCCATCGGCTGGGACAAGCCAGGGCTTTCCCACAGCCTGCCCTTCAGCCCTGCAAGCCACAGCACAGAGACGTGGAGCTTGTGTGCCTTCGGCAGCGTGAGCTTTTTTCCCCTGCGTCTGTGTGGCAGGTGCAGACCTTTTTGCTCACCTCCTATCTAGCAATTAATGCAAGCCCCACGCTGAATGCTGGAAGTCACAGAGCTCTAACTCTAACATGTATGGTGGCTAAAAATTGACTTGGAGAGGGAAAAAAAAAAAAAAAGGATCTCTCTCCCACGCAGATCAGAGCCCTGTGGGATAACCAGATTCCAAATCCTGCTCTATTTTGGAGCAGAAATATAGACCTGGATGTTTTATATTGCACTGGCTTAGAATCAGACTCCGATTCTTTCGGAAAGGCCATCCTAACCATGAGAAATCCTTCCTTGTACCAGTTTTCATTAGACATCCACATTTTCCCAAGAAGTTTGTTTTACTGTATCTGCACGATCATTTTTATAGCACCAACTCGGACCGCTAACAAAAGTAGTTACTGAATAGTATCAATCCACTTCTGTCACTTTGGTCAAACATGTGAATAAAAGTAAACAAAAAAAAATTTCAAATCTTGTTTGAGAAAAGTCTCCCTTCCTATGAAGATTGCTATTAAATAGTGCTGCTCTTAGACACCTAGACTAGGAATTTTACAGAATAGATGCCTAGGTTATTTTAGTTTTTGGCTTTGAAATGCTTAGATTTTTTCCTTCAAAAATTCAGCACATAGCAATACAACCATGAGTTCGCCACCAACCGCCCTCTTCCTTATAGCATTCTGGGTCTCTCTTTTCCTTTCCAGACTTACAGTTCATGCAACCCACAGAGCAACCCCACAGCTCTATCCTGTACAACCAGTTGTAGGAATCTGTTTCAAGGCCTCCTGCTGCTATGTCTTTGCACCAATATCTAAAGGAGGTGGCAGCATCGTGCTCTGACTCAACAGCTGGGTGCGAAGCAACAAATGTTCTGCCGGGGTTAGAATGAGATTAGCAAAATCCCCCAGAACAATGATGAAAAGGTGCTGTAACGAATCCATTTGCTGCACGCAACAAACACAATTACTAAACAAATTATCTCTCTCTCTCACCCCGCTCCTTTCTCTGCAGTGAGCCAGGACTGAGAACCCTCATCCTTCGGGCTCCAAACATACAGTCCAGCTTTTTTAGCCATGCTGCCTTTGATTAATGGTAGCAGCAGTAGCTTGCTATCTCCCTCCATGGGTTATGCCACTAGAGGGCACACAGATTGCCTAAATAATACTTCGAAAACAGTAGGTCCATTGGTCTTTGGGCCTGTATTTCAAGTTCTCCTTCATGAGCACGTATCCTACTATCCAACAGGAACTCATCTCTGCCAATACAGATTCGCACCTTTGCAGTCTCCAATCTTCTCCCTTTCTTCATCCTTTACTGAATTTCTCACATCTCCCAGTTTTCCCATTCTGGCACAAATGCAGCCAAGTAACTCTACCTAAAGCAAAGGGGTGATTTTGTATTCTTTCCAGGACTTATATATTTCTTAAAGAGGAGATTATAACACGAAAAATCAGGAAGTTCAGTGCAGACAACTCTACAGTGTTCTCTGTCTCTGGTTCAGAGCCAGAGCCCAACTGTACTCCCATAGCACCAAATCTGAGCTAACGAGCTCTCCCACTCTGCTAGGGAGCGTGGGGTAAAGATGTTATTATCAACAGCCACCTTGCACTTACCAGGGCTAGTCAGAAGTTCAAGCTAAGAAGCATCGATGTCCAACCAGAGTCAGTTGTCTCTACACCTTGTTCCCGGGCACTGCTGGGATGGGCTGCCGAGACGCCCAGTCTGTGCAGGGCCAGTTTGAGGAAGATCCAGCAACACTTACCAGTCTGGACTGCCTGCAATGCAAAATCGCGCTGCTTGCTTGCTTGCTGCCCAGGAAACAGACTGCAATTTGCATAGTCCCGTACCTGAGCTAATAAACTATGATGAACTCTCTCTGGGTCTGCATCCACAGCACAAATAATCTTCAGTCTGGATAGTCTCCATTATGTATCCTGGCTCTTTCACTCAAGCCCCAACACCTTTTACCTCTGGAAGTCCATGGTGCCAGCCAGCACAGCAACCACTACAAAACTTGCTGTCAATTCAGTCTGTTCTCTTCCCAAAAAAGTGTTAAACTGAGCAGCCAACACCACCCATTTAGCTTTCACTATTCAGTTCCTGTTGTAAGCGAGATAAGAGCAAACCAGCTGGCCAACTCCCACCCACCACCAATCAACTTGATCATCTGCCATCTTGTTCCACCTCTGCCTCCCTCATAGGCCCATCTCCCTTCAGTTCACAGATGGCCCTGGGAGGGCTCAGCTCTTGTGACATGCCAGGAACGCTGCAAGCCCAACCACATCGGCTTCTGAGCCTGAAGGGACTAGTCCACTGTTCAGTTACCATTTTGAAAATGTGCGAGATAAAGAGCAGAGGATATGTATGCATCATATGTGGCAATGGGAAACCTGCCAAAGCCTAGCACAGCTTATAGGGCAAAGTTACAGATACTGGGATTTCATCTTATTGGGTGTCCAGCAGACTGCCTTTGCCCACCTATGAGACAAATCTGAACGAACACCCCACTAAAGGAAAGAGGAAAAAAAAGTCTTTGAGTTAAGCAGTGATAACTAGGATGTTAATATAGCAGAAGACTTCCTCATGAGTCTGTCTTACACCACTATCTGCGTCACAGCAGAAATAATACAAGGCATGAAAGAAAAATGCTTTAAAGAATATGGTTCTTTGTCAGACTGGAAGTATTAGCTGTGATTCAGAAATTAATGACAGCATAAAAATCTATTAAGGCATCTAGACTGTCTCTCGAGGGACCTTTTTCAAGCTTGTAGTGCATGGATTATTCTCCAGGGCTCTGCCCAGCCAAACTTCAGATATCCCAAATGACAGCAATTCCGCCACAATTCTTAACAAAGCTATTTCACCACCTAATCTCTTTCTTCCATTAAGTATTTTTCTCTCCTGCCAATTTTTTTTTTCCCCTCTTCCCTCCTCCAAATTTTTTACCACGAGAGACACTTCTAGCTCTCAGTCCACACTAGGCAATCCTTCACGCCTTCCCAGTATGCCTAGATCATTAGCATAGCTCCTCTTTAGTCATTTAGCCAAAACAGCTATATATTTAGCTCTCACAAGCATTCCTCATAAGTCAGTCCCTCCAGCCCCTTAATCATTCTCCTTGCAATCCTCTGAATTCCCTCTAATTTTGTTTACATCTTTCTGGAATTGAAGTGCCCGGAACCAAGCGCTGTAAACAACAACAGCTCGTTATCTGGCTAGACTGTAATTCCGGTGATCGTGGCACAGGCCCTGCACATGCCATGCACACACAGACACATGCACACGCTCATCCTCTGGTTCAGACACGGCATCGCTACAGGATACGAGTCCCGCATGACGGACATTCCCTCCTTCCCAATGACATCAGCTGGGCCTCTTTCGAGGAAATCCAGTTCCAAACAGAAGCGGGGGTAGATCTGCTGTAGAGCCCTTACAACTCTTGTTTAAGTGAGTCTTCTTGTGAATTTGCTCCACTGTTTTCTCCGGTTCTACAATTCCCAGTCTGCCCAGGAACGGTCACAAGCCAAACTGAACAAACGTTCCCATTATCCAACGCAAATGCAATCCACAACAAAACCTAAAACCCTTCCACATGATGCACACTCCTCAGGTTCCAGTCCCATCAAGCAGCGGCAGATCCCATCAAAAAAGGTCTGCTCTTACTTTTGAGCCACTGAGGCAAGCATGGCAACAGTGGTTTCCCTGAGCACGTTCCCTCAGGGAAGCTGCATCTAACCCTTGGTTGAGAGGGCCAGGACTTTGCTGTCTGTACTGAAAACCCTCTCCCAAAGAGGCATTAGCAGGAGAAGGTCAGATCTAACACCCCAGGGAAATAAATGGGATGATACATCCCCGAGGATGCTCTTTCAGCTGTCTACAGACTCAAGACAGACACCAGCTACTGGCTGCATTCAGGTTGTATTTTCAAGTGTTTCATCACACCTATAAAGGCCACAATTTTCAGAACTTTTTTTTTGTTTTAGATGATAGTTGAGACTTTGATGTAATCTTATGACAGAAGATAACACATCGCAGAAAAGCCTTTAAGCACTTGTGCCTTAATCTGTTCTTGAAACTCGAGTTGGAATTTTTCCAACAAAACACCTTTTTCTCCTTATTAGAAAAATGCCAGTTCAGTTAGGCAGAAACATTCTGCAAAACTTTTTGGTTTGCTTTAACAAGCTTCTGGTGAACTTCAGGCAGAGTTCAGTAAGAAACCTGTCAAGGTTCCTGCCAAATCCCAGGACATCTGTGGGGTAGCCAGCCAGGGCACCAAGGAAAGGTGGCAGCTCCACAAGAAGCGTTCTTCTAGATCAAGGTCCTCCTAAGCCTCCCTGTGTAATAATTTCAAAGCCTCTTCTCGCATAGCATCCCCAGGTCCACGTGAACCTCAAATCTGGCACTCTAAGGATCCCTGCTATGTGGCAAAGAAAGCAGGAGCCTTGAAGTCTCCTGTCACCCGAGTACCTTTCACACCGCCATTCCTCCTCCACGCCAGCTCAAGCAACGCTGCCGCACCAAGGACAGCTTGGGATGTCTGGTTTTGCTTTTTGTGGTTGGTTGGGTTGTTTTAAGCAGCAGGAGGAGGGAGAAAGAGACACCAGAAACTCTGCAGGTTGACCAGGGGATGAGCAGAGCCTACAAGCAGGGGGCTTGTGAGGTCCCTTGAAGCCTGAAGAAAAGCCTGCTGCTACAAAGCTTTACATCAGGACAGACAGAGCAAGGCCAGCCAGAATGGCCTTTTCTCCCTTTCTTCAATGCACACAGCAGACCAGAAGAGAAGGAAGACTCTGTACTGCTGACCTTAGCTCTAGGTCCCTCTGGGGCAATGCCACAGCTCATTTACCTCATGCTGCAGCCTGGGTTTTTTTTTTTTTTTTTTTTTATTAACAGCCCAATCTGTTGCAGCTCTGTGGCTGCTGGTGAGCACACAAACCAGTCACCAGTAGGCGCCTAGGATACATGGAAATGGAGGAGAGGGTCTGTACCCTCAGTTTAGCTCTCACCATTTCCTACCTTCCCTCTCCTAGAAGGCCTAGACTACAGGCAGCTCTTACACCACTTTAGCTAGTATGATTAACATTTTTTTTCTTTGAATCACTGAGAAATTACTGTTAGTAAAAGCCCTAACCCTGATACAGCACAAAGATTCTTCCAGACAAAGTTTCCTTCCCTCTACAGGAGAGCTAGGAGAAGTGCAGAACATCTCACAGGGGCATACCTGCAGTCAGATCTATCCTGCTTTTACTCAGCTACCTAAACCCGAGACTTGACAAAACACAGCTATGCTGGAAAGAATCTGTGCTGTTGAGGGAGTTAAACCAGCAAGGCTGTGTTAATGCAGGTACAGCCAAACTACAGACTTGCTGGTTTACTGCTTCGGGTTGCATCAAGCCCAGAACTCCTTTGCTCATACAGTACACCACAGCCTAGCTATGCAAGAAAGGTTGGCTCAGTCAGGTTGTACTATTTTTGAATATATTGGTCTAATTAAAACAGTGCCGCTTGTGCGTGTAAGAAAGTTTCCTTTCACCCTTTTCCTTCTTCTGTTCCCAGAAACTCTCACATGAAAGCGAAGGAGTCAAACATGTCCTTTCCACTCTTCACACTGTATTTCATGTCCAGGTGACTGAAGCGTGACTAAGTTGCCACCTTACACCGAGGCTATCACAGAAAGACGAGGAGGGGTAGCCAAGCCACAGTAACAACTCTGTTTCACTGCAACAATCGCTTGCCGTGTCAAGATAGGATGCAAATCTACTATGAATAATGGTCATTCCAAAAGCACACATAGCTACACAGATATTCCTATCAGTAATCATGCTGCATTCACTTACTGAACTAACACTTCATAATATCTCCCTTGCACAAAACACAACTCTGAACCAGATTTGTTAACATGGCACAAGCATCTTTACCACACGACTTATACATTTGCTATCACATGCACACATTCAAACGCACGCGTGTGCATATATGTATATATATATCTCCACCATCATCTTCTGTTTCGGACATGCATCTTCCCAAAAGCCAAACAAGAGATATTCGAAGACCATTGTTCTTGCCTTCATGCACAGATCATATATGCAGCATAAATAAAACTGGACGCTGTGATATAAGCGATCCTGTTGTACAACAAAGTAGCTTTGCAAGGCAAAGGGTAGATACTGATACAAGCAGATGTACCCGCCATGACACAAATCTAAACACATTTATACATCAAAACCCCCACAGACGCCCCTTGAATAACCCCTCCTTCCTGCAGGCAAACCCCTCCTTTGTCAGACACTCAAGTATATATCCACACGGTGAGCTTCACCAACACCCACGTAAGTGGAAGTCAGGTAACACAGTGCACTGGCTGCAAGGCTCATGGTCAGAAAGACCCTTGCTCTCACTCTTGGTGTAGCTTTGGGTCAACTGCTGAGGGCCAAGCACAGCCAGGCTCCGTGCAGGTGCAGCAGCCAGAGGGCATGCAGAAGAATATTAATAGTTATGGTCCTAGCAGGTTGTAAGGATTAATTGGTTCCAGCCTGCAACTCACCATCAACGTAAGTGCTAAGGGGCAGAGGGGAGGGAGCTGTGATTACACGCTTACATTGCATACTCATATCCCACTGGCTGCGTGCTGATATGCTATTGATTTCCTGGTTGGAAAGCTCCACAGCCTCCCATTTGTCTCCTTACTTGCTCCCTCCCTCATCCCGCTGCTCATGACCTGCCTGCCACGTGTTTCCCCTCCTAATAGCCAAGAACACATCACCAGAAAAAGGAGGGGGCCTCTTTGTGGAGAGCTCTGCCAAACCTGAAAGAAATGAAGAAACCTGCATCCCTGAGGTCACACAGAGGCAGACCCTAGGGAAGGGAGCACGTTTCAAGAACAAGCCACCTTCAGAGGAGTTTCTTTTGGATGCTTTATATAACCTAGGAACCACAAGAGCCCAAACTACGATCCCGCAGGTCTCATTATATTCACCTTTGCTTTAAGCCAAAACCCTTCCTCTGAAACCTACCTACTGATGCTATCTTTTTTTTTTTTTTTAAAAACAAACCAACGAACCCACCCCTCAAAAAAACCCCACAACACACCAGCCTGCCCTAATTCAATATGTATATCCTTGCATTGCCCACAAAACCATCTCCTCCCAGAGACGCCATTCAAAAAAGTCTGGTACCTCTATAGCTGACAACCATAGCAAAATCCTATTCTATGCTTGTGGCTGACCAATAAGCAGGTCTAGTGTAAAGGGCCCTTTCCCCTCAGCATGTAGTCATGCAGAATTTTTTCCATGAACTTTAAGACAGCAGATATGGCCAGCAAGACCCTTCACTGTGAGGCCCTGCAAGCCTTTGCCACAGAGAACACTCCTTTGGCTCAGAGAAATTACAGCAGCAGCCCCTGCAGTGCTATGCCCTCTCCTTCCATGGCGGTGAGCAGGGCAATACTGTCCCACCGGCAAGCGACCTGCTGGAGGGAGCTCAGAGGGAAATGCCTCAGCTTCCAGGATACCCAGCATCAGCCAAAGCACCACAGTGCAATGGCACAGCACAGAACCAAGCCTGGATTTCTCTGTCCCCCCCCCCATTTCTGCAAGAATCACAAATTCCCAGCATTTCTTCTTCCTTTCCATGCTGGCCGCAGGGATCTCTGCCCTCCCCTGACACCAGGAAAGGGCTGTCTCTCACATGCTCACCCACACATGCCCTTATCTACTCCTTCTCAGAGTGGGACAAGATGGTCTGTGCTGTGCTTGATAGTTTTGATTTTATCCCAGATAAAATGACAGCAGGAAGAGCACATCAGCTGTCAAAGCCATTGCTCATTGAGTCTGAACAGCACATAAAACTACGTCACACACTTCTTTAAGGAAAAGGGGTCACCGAAGAGGCAAAGATTCATGCTTCCTATAGGGACTGCAGACAGCAAAACTCTGCATCCTCCCAGCAGCACCCTGCACACAAAGGAGACAATCTTTGGCAAAGCACATGCCCACATATTCAAAGGCACACATGGAAGATTTACCCCCGACCCTTCCAGGACGCCTTTGTCTAGTACCGCTAGGGATTTCATTCAGATCAGTCAGTCCTTTGGCAGCCTCTGTTAGCCAACGACCTCAGCTGATCCTCTTCCACAGGAAAGCACATCAGGTATTCAGATCTGCCCAGAAAAGGAGGCTTCCCTTGCATTTACCCCTAATCACCTTTTGCCACCTGTTTTCACTTTCCAGCATACAGGCTCGGCAAGCAGTGCTACAGCTCCTCATCACCAGCACTGCCTCACCAGGTAACTGCACAGAGCACCCAGCTGCTGCTGGAGGGGCGACCTCACATTTGGACCCACGCATGAACACCGCTGCTTTAACCCATGCCTAAGCAAATCCCTCTTGCACAGGGTAAATCTGCTGAGGGAGGGGGACAGTCCTCACCAGCAAGGCAAGGGCCTCGGCATACCCAAAAGTTTACAGGAGGCACAGCCGGCACACGGTAAGGATGTGAACTTCTAGAGCACTGGCTCTGCCCTCAGCCCAGGCTGACAGCAGCCATATTCCTCACCCCGGCTGGAAGGAGCTCTATTGCTTGCAGGTGAAAAAGGAGGCAGAAAGAGTAACTCCTAAAGAATTCATCTCTCCTCCTCAGAACCACTAGCGTACACCTGTGTGCTTGCAGCCCGAAAAGGAGCACCCACAAACACAGGGACTAGGGTCTTCATTACCAGACTAGTAAAACTCGTGTGTGAGAGGAGATCCCTGAGACTGAAAGAGGAAGCAAATTTCTACTTATCATAATAAAGCCCTCTGAGTAGGTAGCTGAGTGCTGAGATTTATAACAGCTAGGGGAAATGGGTCCTTACTGGTATGGTAATTACTGACTCAAATGGTCTGCAATCACTGGGACAGGACTAGAAGAAACACTTGGGATACCTTTTTAATGCTCCCTGTTTGCAGATAAAAAGCCTTCTCTGCCTCTTCCCTGTCTTAAGCCTACGAGAAAAGTGTTTTGTTTTAGGTATTGAACCTCTTCATCATATAAGGGAATGCAAGGCAGCTGAGTGAGTTGTTACCTCATCAATACAGTCCAGCTTGTGAGAGCTTCCCCTGCCCTATTCAACAGGGAGAGTTGAAAACAGACAGGAAAAAACTACGATCAGGAGAGCAGGAAAACTCTTTTTTCCCCTCCAGTCGGCAATATCTAAATGTTATCCAACTGCATCACAATCGCCCCATGCTGTTACCCGTACACCACAATGTCACCACTCACACATGCATTCCTGCTCCTCTCTCTGTTCTCCCCATCCATTACACATTATCAGCACAGAAACACTTGGGTACACGCCTCCATCCATATAGATTGCACAAGCCTCGCGCATTAACAAACACATCATTTTTCACACCTGCATTGCCCGGTAATGTTATAAAACATGAGACTTTACAGATAACATTTGTACTGCGTACCAACCTAAAGCATCCAGCTCCACTTACCGAAGCACTTCTGTGATTTCTTTCATCAGACTCATTCCCCATTTATGAACACCCTTGAGCAGCTCAAAATATACGTTATAAATAAATGCTACCAGTACTACGCAGACCAGTTGTGCATGTCCTTTCCTAAAGCATCTACTTAACTGAATGGGCTCTGAAGGTGTCTTAATTTTTTTTTTTTTTTTTAAAGCACAAAATCTCCTGCAATTAACCAATGAGGTGGGGTTGTAGGGGAGGCTCGTTAAAACAAGCTGGGATTTTTTAGCAAATTGCTGATTTGAAACACCTGTTATTTTCCAAGAAAAAGTGTTTGTTTAGAAGAATTTTCAATGTAAAGCAATGCTGAAGAAAATGTATAATTTGTCAAGGCATTCATTTTTTAAATAAAATGCTGGGGGGGAATCAAAATTACTTTTCATATTGACAGCTGAGTTAGAATAACAGTAGGTAAAAGTGAAAACATCAACACAAAATTCTTCTAAATTATCAACATGCAATTTTTGGTAGACCCAAATCATTTGCTTCTCCTCCCCATCCCCGTGCACCTGATTTTTGACTTGGGAGTGAAAAAAAAGGAAAAGAAAAATTCAGCTTTTGAGTCCAATTCAAGAATCTGATCTTTATCAGAAGCCATGAGGCACGCCATGCAAAAAGATGAATCCACTCGAGGGAAAAGCTGCAGCATGCCACTAGAAAATCCCACCCACCAGCAGTGCTGGGGTTTGTAGGTACTTTTATTCCTCCAGCCCCCACAGGGCAGGAAGGCCAGGGCACCATGCACAGGAACAGCCATCCCGCCTCCGAGCCACCTGCCTCCGAACGAGGACTGGAAGCGCAGCAGCAGGGAAATGCAAGGATCCGGAACCACAAAATTAAGGAAACATAGTGATTAGGGAAAGAAAAAAACATAAAAAAATCCTCTGTGCAGGACTCGGAGCGGCTATCCTAGGGGAGAAGGAGCAAAGCCTGCCTCTGTGCCAAAGCCGCCGAGCCCAGGCAGGCGGGGGACAGGCAACCCATTGCCTATCCCCTTGGCAGAGGCGCTGGAGGAGGCAGCCTGCGTCGGCCGCTTGGCACTGTGGAGCCCGTAGGTCTCCTGCCAGCTTCAGCTGCGCTTCCTCCCCTGCACCCCCATCGCCTGCTATTCAGCCTCGGCTCGGCCATGCCCAGCAGCGCCGGCATCGCTCCCCTTCACCCCCACGTTTGGTGGCTTTGGGAGAACAGAAAAAGACGAGGAGCTGCTTTTGTGTTCACCGGTACACCCCCAAGCGGACCGCGAGGAAAAGGGGGAGATAAGGCACGGGCAAGTTTTGGGTAGCTTGCAGAGGTGCAGGCTCAGCGGGCTGGCTCTGGAGGGGTGTGCTGAGAAAGCGCTTGGAAGCAGTCCGACTGGGGTCACTGCCTGTCAGAGCCACCACTGCAGTTTCCTAGGGTAAGAGCTCCCCGGAGTTGTGCTCAGCGGGGTTACAGAAGTGTTCAGGGCTTGTTGCCACAGCTTTCAGAGAATAACAATTAATTTGAAATAGGTGTTTCGGTTTTGGTTTTAAGGGCGCGATACTTTCCCACCCTCTTTTAACTCCTTCAGATTATCTTTGGGCTTGCTTGTGAGGTGCCCGGCTCCTCCCATGCAGCCCCAATATTCCTGCTTCCCCATCCTCTCACCCTCCAGACCAGAGAAAGGAAACGACTGCTGGCCATAAAACTAGATCCAGCAGTGGCCTGGGTCTGGTTTATATCACATCTGAAGTTTGGGAGCAGTAGAAAAAGCAGCTCCAGGTTTGCACACCCCCCCCCCCATCCCATCCTATCCCAAAACCCAGGGAGGGCAACTGTGTTGTCTCTGCCTTCTCAGAGGGTACCTGGTAAGACAGGCCTCAAAGGACCTTCCCTGATGCCTTCAAAATCAGAATAGATGTGGCTGATACAACTGTGGCACTAGTAACTCACTAAAACGGAAGGTAAACGCCTGTGAACGCCTGTAGCCTGGCATAAGCTACAGCTACAAGGAAGGACTAAACCAGCTCCTGGTTGTGCTAGTATCGGGATGCTCTGGTCACAACTTGGGGAAGGCTTGTGACTTAGAAACACTGCATGGAGCAAGCGCCATCGACGAGAAGCTAGGAAACATGCATCAGAGAGAGAGGCAATGTTCAGAGTCGATGTGATTTGCCAGTGTCCATCTTCCTTGACAGGTCTGTGCCTACTCCTCCAGAGCAGAGGGAAGTTCACATCAAGCTACGCAACTTCATTGCTGACATTAGCTACTTATGTTACACAAGTACTGGTTCCCCTTTCGCCCCACGTACATCCTATGTGCTGGAAAAAATCCTCCTCCCCTGTCAGAAATAGCCACTTCACAGCGAGGAAGTCAGCTGGAAGGTGCTGGTGCTGGATTCCCAATCCGGAGTTCAGAGAATGCAAGTTTGAGAGAAAATATGTGACCATGAAAAGCATGTGTACGCAAACCAGTAACAGAAGAAGCGAGACTGTATGAAAAGGAGCACTCGGTAAATGTGAGAAGGTAGCAAAAAATGAGGGATTTCATAGTGAGGGCTTGCAGTAGTGCCAGGTAAGCTTGAGGCTGCAACAGAAAGCATGTGTGTGACAGGCAGCATGCCTGTATGGGAATTTGCTTAGTAGACGCGAAATAGAAGAGGGCAGTGCATGCAAGACTGTGTATAAAAGTAGGAGCTAAGGGGAACTGAGGATGCTGTGACTGGGCATATCTCCATGCATGGCACTCATGCACGAGTATGCACAAGAGTGAGAGAAAAGCGCTCTGTGTGTGGTGAAGACAGTCAGGGCAAGATACCCTCTAAGGGTGCAGCTCACTGCGAATGCAAGACCGTGAGGCACAGAGTAGGCCAGATAAAGTACATATATGTTCTTTATATATTCACCTATGTGTGTGTATATGTGTGCATGCACACAAGCTTACAAGGCTGGTGCAGCAGGATAGGCAAGGGAGTTTTCTATGCAAGCAACCACAAACACTAGTGTGCAGGATGGAGAGCACAAGAAAAGGCTTGAAGGAGGTGGGGGGGAGAGGGGAAGAGAGAACGTGAGCGCGAGAGAGGCAGACTGGCACTCCAGGAATTGCATGTGCTAGGGAGCTAGAACTGTATGTGCCAGAGTGAGTTTATTCATCTTCTCTGCTATATTCATGTGTGTGTGTGTGTGTGTGTGTGTGAAGGACCACTGGTGTGTATAACTGAGTGTGGATCATGTACAAGCTGCGATTTAGAGGGCTATGATTATATGTACGTGTGACATGTATTTATACATACAGCATGGGATTCATTAACCCCTAACTCCTGTTTACAGAAAGCATCTCAAAACCAGCTAGCATGCCTGTCATCACTTCAAACTAAATTCCATACTCACACTTGGCTCTTAAAGCAAGAAGCCCAGCTGGCAATTCTCCACTGAACAAAATCCCATACCCAACAAATTTTCTTCTCCTGTCTTTCCTCCATCACTCCCTCTTTTTTTTTTTCCCTGGTGGAGGGGAAGGACATAGTGTTTTTGCAGGCAGACCAGAGGCACAGAGGTTCCTTTAACCTCCCCCTCCTCTGGGCAAAACCAAAATAAAAATAAAACAGAAAAAAAAAAAAAGAAGAAACTTAACACTGATCTCCTCAGGAAGGTGAAGAATCCAGGAGCATTAGTACTTGTGACTCAAAGTGCTGAGAAACAGTGGCTGTGGATGGAGGGGATACACACCTTCACCCACCCCTCTTTTCCTTTGCAAATCTTACTGTGCCCCCCCCCCCCAAACTCCCCCTCCGCAAAAGCATAAATACAGCAGCAAAGTCAGTCACATGCAGTGCCCTCTAACCATAGGATTCACCAGCAGTGATCTCTCCTTGGCTTATTTCCTGAGTGGGGGGGGGGAAGGTTTGGAGGGGAAGAGGGGGGAGAAGGTTTGGAGGGGAAGAGGGGGGAGAGGAAGCTCCAGCTTCCAGCTCCATCCATGTTTCAGGCCATCCTCAGTCCATCAGCCTCAATTCAAGCAGAAGGGCTTGAGGAGGTTGCAAGAAAGAACTCATCACATACCTTGCAAGGAGAAGAGGGACAGGAAGAATCCCAGCACCCAGATACTGTGCAGCCAGTAGGTCCTCATGCTTCTCTCTCGCTCGCTCCGCTTCCTCTGCCTTTTTCTCCGTCTCTTCGCTTCTCGCTCTCTCAATTTATCTTTTTTTTTTTTTCCTCCCCCCTTCTCTCCTCTCAGAGAAAATGGGATTTGTGTCTCCCTTCAGTCCCCCTGGGCTCTGCTTTCCCAGCTCTGACAATCCAGTCGCAGCGAAAGCTGACCTACGGCGGCCAGATTCCCAAATAACCTCGCACTCTCCCCTTCAAGTGCTGGAGAAAGGGGGGGCCAGGTTAGATGCTTGCCGTAGCCTGCGCTGGCTGTAAACACAGAGAATCTCTCTGCCTCTCTCCTGCAGCTCCAACTAAATGCGACTGTACTTAAACAAGCAATGCCTTATAGGACAGCGCTCAGAGCAGAAAAGATCCCACCTCTGCCACCTAGTGTTGCAAGCCGGCTCATTTATTTTATTTTTATATATATAAATATATATATATGTTATGCTATAGAAATATGGTTCTCTCATTCCTCTGCAAATGTATCTCTTGGATCACAGGTCTGTGAGCCACGCTGGGCCCAGGAGTCCCTAAGGCTCCAGCTCCAGCTGACATGGGGAGGTTATTCAGCGAAGGAATATTCCTCATCGCCACAACAAGAGATGCAGCAGGGCAGGTTTGATTCCTCAGCGGAGTTCTGCTTGACAAATTCTGAAGCAAGGGTCTCTCTGATGCTGGTGTCACTGCTGGGCAGTACGCAGGGACCAGAGGGAGATTCAGACGCACTGATTTTAATTACAGAGCTGCCAAGGCCTCCAGGAAAAATAGCAAGCATCAGGCTGCATTAATCTTTGCTGGATCTCCGGTGACTTCTGTGCGATTTCAGAGGGACCAGAAGGAATCCTTCTGTGTAGGAAATCCAGCTTGCAAAGCCACTGTTTGGTCGCAGAAGGCTTCTCCCACTACCCCTCTCCTTTCAAAGACAGGTTCCTCCTACCATATGTAGCACGAACTTTTTTTTCCCAAGGAGTAATTAGCTCCTGTAGCTCTATTGCCCCCTAAAATCATTGCCTCTGGTGAGAGGAACAGCAGTAATGAAGTACTACTTAACATTCACACAGGGCTTTTCATCAGTCACTCTCCCGGCATTTCAGAAAAGGGTGTCCTTTTGCACCTGGGGACATGGAGGCAGCGCGACTGCACAACTTTCGAGGGGCCAGTCCCTGGGATGCAGTGTGACAGCCCAGGTGGGCTGCCTACCCAGCCTGGTGGCCCCTCTTCAGGCCACATTGCCCCCTTCGCTGCGGTCACCGTGGCAGCCCACGAGGATGCCACTGCTAAAGGGTACCCATCTCCAATCTACACGTTGTAGACGCGGGACGCTACGGTGAGCGTGCACGCGCAGGAAAGGTGCGTAGGATTCTTGTCGCTCATGATGCCGCTCCAGAAGTATTTCTTATTAGACTGCTGCAGAACAAGCTGTTCTGCGAACAGAATGCACCAGGCCTGCCTTCCTGTGGGTTCTTGTCTGCTGTCTCCAAAAGCCCCCCTCACCCTGCTGTAACGAAAGCCAGATCCCATCATAATCCCTGGTAGGAAAAAGAAACGGCATGCCACGGCTAGCCTAGAAACACGTGCTTGTTTCCTAGTGGGCCAAAACGCACACGGCAATACAACGCAATATGCAGTCACCGTTTGGCCTGGCTTGGCTGCTGCCAGGTACCACCTGCGTTATTCATGCTTTTTCGCCCATGGAGGGAGTAGGGCATTACCTAACCACCAGTTTTTAAAAGACATATAGGAACAAGTTACTTTTCAGCCTTCCACCCTCTTTTAAATGTGGTTGAAATTGGTTGCACTGAAAAATTACTGGGAGGAAGAACATATGGACAAACAGGTACACATGTGCTATTATCTAGGCTTCATTTCCCAAGGAAATCAGACTAAAAATATTAGAGTGGGTTAAAGTCAACTGACTCCAGTCAACTGGAAGTGCATGCTTCTTTTTCGTAGTTTCCCTTTCACATGGTTTTCATCCTCTGATACTGTATCGGGTTTGCATGGCAAGGTTTTGGTAGCCGGTGGGGTATAGGAGTGGCTTCTGTGAGAAGCCGCTAGAAGCTTCCCCTATGTCGGACAGAGCCAATGCCAACCGGCTCCAAGACGGACCCGCCGCTGGCCAAGGCTGAGCCCATCAGCGACGGTGCTAGAGCCTCGGATAATGTATTTAAGAAGGGGAAAAACCCGCTGCACAACAGCATTTGCAGTGGGAGAGAGACAAGTGAGAATATGTGAGAGAAACAGCCCCGCAGCCAGAGCAGAGATTCCCCTGCGGCCCGTGGGGAAGACCACAGTGAGGCCGGCTGTGCCCCTGCAGCCCAGGGAGGCCGACGCCGGAGCAGATCTCCCCCCGCAGCCTGGGGAGGACCCCACGCCGGAGCAGGTGGGTGCCCGAAGGAGGCTGTGACCCCCTGGGAAGCCCACGCCGGAGCAGTCGGTGCCTGAAGGGCTGCACCCCATGGAAAGGACCCACGCCAGAACAGTTTGTGAAGAACTGCAGCCCCTGGGAAGGACCCACGCTGGAGAAGTTCGAGGAGGACTGTCTGCCGTGGGAGGGACCCCAGGCCGGAGCAGGGGCAGAGTGAGGAGTCCTGCCCCTGAGGAGGAAGGAGCGGCAGAGCCAAGGTGTGAGGGACTGACCCCAACCCCCATTCCCCG
>JAVKLA010000030.1:4796267-4836424 GCA_034782735.1 Sagittarius serpentarius | reverse complement strand
GCGGGGGGGCGCCCGGGGCGCGGGACGTGGAGGTAGAGAAAATCAGAGGTGGAGTTGAGCCCGGGAAGAAGGGCAGGGTGCAGGGAAGGTGGTTTTAAGATTCAGTTTTATTTGTCATTATCCTACTCTGATTTGATTGCTAATAAATTAATTTTCCCCGAGTTGAGTCTGTTTTGCCCGTGATGGTTAATTGGTGAGAGATCTCCCTGTCCTTATCCTGACCCACGAGCCTTTCATTATATTCTCTCTCCCCTGTCCCGCTGAGGAGTGGAGTGACAGAGCGGCTTTGGTGGGCACCTGGCATCCAGCCAGGGTCAAGTCCACCACAGATAGCAATGGAGCATGGTCTGAAAGAGAGCGCAGGCAAAAATAAACTTGCCACTCAAGATGTGTTTGGAAGTTAGCGTGCCAAAATCAAGTGGTGACAATCAGTTTGTAGGCTTAGAGTGGGAGATACATAGTTTTTGATTTTTGTTGCAGGAACTCCCACCAAGGTCTAACGCAGGTTCAGGGACCTACTAGGCCAGCACCTTAATACCACACCAGCTCTATACATTTCTGACTCTTATGACTGCCCGTATGCTTGGCATCCCTTCTTTCATTTATCCTATACCTTTATCATCCCTTACCTCAGTGCCCAGCATCTACGTCTGATACATTATACAGCATTATTCGTACTCTTTCACAAATCTTCTCCTCAGCCTCATACATGGCACCAAAGCTCATCTGCTATCTATCCCAACATGCCAGCTACTCACAGTCACATGCATAACCTCATCTCTCACGTACATTACACGTAATCTTGCAGGGCTCCACAACTCTACCACTTTCATCGGATCATTATGCCACCGCTCAAGGTCTGCTTTACCTACAGACAACCCTGTGCGTGATCCCATAACACACAGCTCTCAATTGCATGGCCATCTCACACTTTGGATATGAATATCTCATGGCCTGTTGGGTTCAGTCCTCTTTGGACTCTGAGCGTTTATGTAATAGAAATTGTATTGAAATAGTACTAGTAAATAATACTAAATAATAATAGAATCGGATCTCTGCTCCATAAATTGCATAGGGAAAAAACTTGTGTGAGATGATGCTGAACCCAGTACCGTTCTCATCCAGAATGGGCAGTGGTAGTTACAAGTCCAGAGAGAAGGCACAAAGGAAGAAACACTCCCTTGGGTAGCAGCATCTTAGGCTTGCCTGGAGAAGCCAGCATGACTGAAAGGAGAAACAACTATTTCTTACAACCTATTTGACATACTCCTAACCTTCAAAATCATTCAGGGCTAGATTTTGGCTCCCGTGCTCATGCTGAGTCATACCAATGGGGTTACTCGGGACATTAGGCTACTAAATATGAGCAGGAGTATCAGATTCTGTGGGCTGAAATTCTCTGGGATTGGCCTCCAGCCAAAGGTGAGTCCACTTTTCATGTGGCCAAATCCCTCAGCTACCTACCTATTGTGAGGGCAAAAACAGAAGCAAGAATTACACCCAATTCTCCCTAAACCCCCAAACACTAAAAAAAAGCCCCACAGAACAAAAACAACCAACTAAACCCCAAAACAGACAGTAGTCCTTGTTCTTCAGTCCTTTGTTTTTAAATTACTGAAGTTCTTCCACTTACCCCAGTATTCAAAAGCCAGATGAACCACAGGAACATCAGCTATTGAGGAGCACATCTACAATCCTGTACTAAAAAAAAAAAAGGTTGGATTCTGCCACAGCTCTGAATGATTGAAAGCTGGCTACTTTTAATGCATAGTAAAAGTATTTCATTAAGGCTGAGTGGATGCATTTAGATGCACTGTGCATGGATGCTTGTCCATTTTTTAATAAATAAATGTGCTTTGTGCAATTAACTGTTTAAGCACTCACACTTTCATTTCTATTTCATCTTAGCTTGTGTCACTTCACGCAATATCAATATTAACTTGATTGTGCAGCACACATAATATTTTCTCTTCCAAGTTTTTATACGGAACCTACCATAAAACGCTTCTCAAGCAGGCATGTTAAAGTTGATGGAGAAACTTTTAACTTTTCCATTACAGATTTTTTCAAATTACTGTTATTTAACTGTGCAAATGTCATGTTGCATTAGCAAAAGGCTTAGTGTTTTTTTTACTGTAATAGAAATAGTATTGAAAACACAGTTGGCCATGCAAATTTTGCAGCGTTTACATAAGAGAATGAGTGGTCCTGAAATTTAAAGCTGAGAGCTTGGTAAAGTGAGCAGGAGACAAGAGCCATAGATTACCCAGGAGTGTTTTTTTCTAGATGTTTTAGTGTCCTGTCCTGCATGTCTGTCTCTGACATATGTGTATTACTACTTGTTTTATTGAGTGTTGTATCTGTGGGTTTCATGGCATGTCTTTGGGACTAGTGCATCTGTGATAAATAGCACATTTTAGTGTGATTTAGAAGAGTGTTGTGGCATGTGCTGCATGTGATCTTGGGAAAGGGAGTGGAAGGAGATGTTCTCTCAGCAAGAAATACTCATTTGTCATGTGGTTCTGTGAAACCCACCACTATCCAAGGTCAAGGACTGCACAGTGTCCAGAAATGTGAGTTCTCATAGAAGGGATGCACAGTGCATCAAGACCATGATAAATAGTCTCACAGCTGATTAGGCTCCTTTATGTAGACCGAGAAAAGAGTGTTCATGCTTCTCATTCGCCTTCAGCCTGATATTCAAGAGAAGCCAACCCTGCTCAAACCACACTTCTCACCTGCCCTTTCCTTTCTGCCACTTCATCTGTATTCCCCCCTTTTCCCTCTCTCAGCTTCTCTGCTCAACCCCCCCATTCCACCTCTCTTCCTCTCTACTATCTTGCTGTGAAACCCATCAAAGATGGCAGTGTCTTTTTGAGGCTTCTTCAAGGGAAGGATTTCCCACCAGGGTTTCTACAAGACTCCAAGCTGAAAGTAGCTTTTTTGAACAAATAAATGTCAGGCCAGCAACTGAGGAAGATAGCACGTGGCTATATAGCAATCCCTTAAGATAAAAATCCACAGAAATAGCCAGCCAATGAGATAGCAGCAACACTTAAGGAGCAGTGGAAGGAGGGAAGAGATGGGAAGAATCCTCATTTAGTTTCAACAACTGTGCAATGACGCAGTGGGGACTGAACCGAGAACCCTTGGAGACGAATGTGTTGCATGAACTGGTACAGCACAAACAACTGAGAGAGTTTCTCTAGCACTAGCCATAGCAGACCCACATCCTCTACAAGTTGGGTCACATAAAGGGTATCTCACAAAAAGCATTTGCCAGCAGTATACACACACACATTGACATTGCTGCATAATTAGAACATAAAATAAATGGCTTAGCAGACGTTATCAGCATGTCTACCATGGTGTATCCATGGTGCCAACTCCTTCTCCAAGGGGAGCCTCACCTAGGCCGTGCTGAGAAAGCCTGAAACACAGGCATGCAGAACCCAGCCTCTGGGGAAACATACACACAAAGTTCTGCAGAAAGGGCCTCCACTCTGAACATTTGCAAGATTTTGTTGGAAATCTGCAAGTGTGAATGACAACAAGAAAATGAAAATTGGCTAGCGACCAGAAGAAAAAAAATTTGGCAGATAATTTTTTGAGTTGTCATGTTTTCTGTGGGAAAAGAGTCAGCTCTTTCAAGCTGGGGGAAAAAAAAATAAATCTGATCAGCTCCTATGAACAGCAGGGAATTCACAATCCAGAGGGAGAGGTGTTTATACTGCAAAACCCTTGCCCCATCCAGCCTTAACCGGCCTCTGCAGAGGTACAAGCCATCCCTCAACACTACAGAGCACCTTTTAAAAAGACAGTGTTTTTGCAGCCCCCTAGTCTTTAAATCTCCACCAGAGCTTGCAGCACAGACCTTTCTCACCTCCTCCTGGGAATTCAGGGCTTGTTCCCCCAGGCAGCACTCTACCAAAGACGTTTCCTTGAAATAGCACCCAGCTCCCCTGGTACATGCCTTGCTCTGCCCAGAAGCAGCCTTTTATCCCAGCTGTTGCTTTCCAGGTCTTTAGTCACAGCTGTGGGCCTTGTGCTTCCCTCCATTAACCCTCCGTGCCTCCTGGGGAGGAGCTGCTGCATGCTGCAGCCTGGCTTCCTGACCCATGGTCCCAACAAGTCAAGCATCATGTTCCCTAGGTGGTACTTCCACCTTTGGGCTAAGGCTTGTTGGTTTTGCTAGATATATTGTGGGTTGACTTTAGAGGTAGGACTGCCACATGCCTAGGCTCCCCTGTACACGTCCTTTGTTCTTTAGGCAAAGCAGGGAAGGGAAATGCGGCCATTTGCCTGCTGTACCTGGGTGACTGAGATCCAGCCGATCTGCCTGACACAAGAAAGTCCCAAACAAATCACTGCCGAGTCTGTACTTATCACCCAAATAAGATATGGGGGGCAATTTACATCAGTCTCACTGACTGCAATGAGAACTCACCTGCACGTGTGTGGACAGCCTGACAGTTCCTGCACAGGAACACAGAAAAGCAGCAAGTTCTTTACACCACAGATGTTTTTTTATGCCGGGGCGTCCATACTTAGCAGTCTGGAAGGCAGCCGGAGCTCGAGCCATGTGAGCATTCCCATCGCAAGAGTCTCCTTGCAGTGGTTCACAACATCCTGAAATGATGAACTCCCAGGCTGATGTTTTTCAGACCTAGTCTCTTACCCAAGGATGGAATTTTATGATTTTGGTTTTATTTTTGAAAGCTTGAGCAAGCAAGGGCTTGGCTGCTTAAGATACTTGGGACTGGGGGAGTGCTTTATGATTAGTGGAAGAAACAATCTGTGCCTCTTTTTAACAGTTCCAGTGCAGAAATTACTGTCGATAGAGAGCAGAAAGGCAAATAATGTGAGGCAAGATTTGTAGGAAGAGGCAATATCTTTTATTAAACTAAAGAATATAGTTGAAAGAACAAAACAAAACAGGCTTTCCAGGCATATGGTCTTGCATGCCGGAAAGTGTATCCAGACTTTTAACTATACGATGTCAATTAACTGATAGAACTTCTCCCTACAAATCTGCTCTCATTTATGTCTTTAGCCCGTCCTAGCAACAATATCGCTGCATCTTTGAAGGGAAGTCAAGCCTATGGTTGTGAGGACAACACTACCCAGAGAAGCAGAAAACCCGCAAACATGGTTGCATTCAGTTGGTCTTCATTTGGCCAAATCACAGGTCCTGGAAAATACTATTTGGTTTGCGCAGCTTGAAAATGCTTGGGTTTCAATACTGCGCAGAGTAATCTTTGTGTAGGCAGGGTTCCACACGTTTCTATGCATTACTGAAGATCTGCTCTCAAGCCCAATAAAAGCAGTTGAAAGACTCTCACCAAACTCAGTGGCCCCTGATCCAGGTCCCTTCAACACCAAAGTCACTAAGGCAGCCCTTTGCCTTACTTGCTCGGTATTGAGCGTACGTGTACCTCCCCCTGCCGCTGTTTATCAGTTGTGCTGCGAGGGTGGTACAGAGCCCTCCCTGAGACCAAGGCCTGTTGTGCTAGATGCTCTACATAAGGTTGGTGAGAAATTATTTTAAGCCATTGACACCAGGTGCTAAGGCAGATGAACACTCAGCACACTAACCAGAAAAGAGCCTACAGCCCACCTACTATTTTAAAAAAAAAGACCGTGATGCAATTGCAGTCTCTCACTTAACGAAAAACACGAGGAGGCAGCCCCAAGTTTGGCACTACCTGATTCCTGCTAGCCTTTGCAATGTTAATAGTTTCTGCCAGTAGCTTCTTTTTCAAAGCAGGATTTCTCTCCTGTAGCTATTTTATCAGACAGAGGATGATCAGGAGGTTAAAAACCACATTATTAGCATTAATGACTATTATTATTTATACCCCTGTAGAAGCTGCACAAGTATAGAAGAAGAGACAGTCCATTTCTCCAAAGAGCTCACAAATCTTATTTATGATAAGGAATCACAGACCACGTACCAGCAGCAGGAGAGGAGAATAGGGAAGAAGGAGGACAACTGTATTAAACACAAACCTTTTCTGCAGCTTGGGCGAGATACTGTCTCCTGGGGCCTGCTTCCTCAGCCAGAAAATACGGATACAGGGGTTTTGTCTACAACACCACTTTCCACCCTACGAAGGGGTTCTGTGGTGTTTCTCTTTGCCCTCCCCTCTTCCCAGCAACATGTTAATCTGTGGCCCAAAGCCCATGCCAATAATACACAAGTGACAGCATCTAGAATGACAAAAATAACCAGGTTTTGTACAGTTCTGTCCACCTGTAGATCAAGATATCATTGCAATACTATTTTACAAATGGGGAAACTGAGGCATGTGATAGTGCAATAGCTTTCCCTAAGATCACCTACTTTTATGTCCACAAAGAGCACTAAAATAGATCCTTAGGGTGTGCTTCTCCCAGAGTAGTTCCATTTATTCTCCAAGCAGTGTCCTCCACCAGCAGAAGCACTTTATTGCCAAAAGAACAACATCCGTGCTACAGTTTTTCCCAGAACAGCAAAGCCAACAAACATTGTGAACTAATTAGTCTAGCCGATGTTTCTATTGCAAGTAACCTCAGAGGTTAGCATCTTAGAGAGGGAGGGCAATCCAGTGGTAAATGCAACTTCCACTGACTTGGAAAACTTGATTTTACCACCGTATTGCTGGGCCCAAACATTCAAAACAGTATTACATCTGATGTGGAAATCCCATGAGGACCTAGACGTTCTGGAAAGTAGGTTCCAAGTCCTTTCTCTGTCACAAACTTCATGGGTCAGTTTAGACATAAAGGGAGCTTGTTTCAAGCTTTATTTTCTCATTGGTTAAAATGGGGAAAATAGAGTACACTGATGAGAGTATCCTGAAAAACCACCAAGATGTTAATGGTGAGTAAGGAATTGGAAAGTATATAAAAATGCATTTAATCTGTACAACTTTTGTCTCTCAGTGCAGAATCTCATTTCAATATGTGCCCTGGAGAGGTTACGCCTTGCAAGTATCTTGTAAAACCGAGACGGCTGCATTGCATCCCCAGTGGATCGCCGGGCAAATGCAAGACTGAACAATGACTCCGTATCTGGCTGTGCGTGATTCTACCTCCACAACAGCTGCACTTGAGAAATCAATGAAGCAAAACATGGCATATTTTGGGGCTGTATGGGAAGCAAGTTGCTTGTACGTCAGCACTTAGAATACAAACAGCTAAAAGGACCATCCTTTGACTTAAACAGAAGAGATTTGCTGCTAAAGGCAGAAGGTGTCTATGGTTGCCATGAAGTTGTCAGTGGTCACAATCATAAGAAGGTCATAGCAGAGATATTCATAGTTAGCTACTAAATCTATTCAATACTCTTAGGTTCTGTTTAGATAGACTGAAGTTACCCCAAGGTCAAACTTCTCTATGGTGCAGACTGTAAGCTTATCAATGCAAGCTCAGGTGTTGACCAGGCACGTGTTTCAGAGTCCCCAGCACTCTGTTTGCCTGAACACGCTTGGTGAGTCACTGGGTCAACAAGCATGTTTATGAAGGCATCCAGTTGGCTCTCTGAATGGCAGCCACAGGGACAGGATGCAAATGTGGTGCATGGTCTTTCATCTCAAGACCAGTTTCATAGCAGTGCAGGCATAGCTTCAGTTTAACTTGTGAATCTCTCCTGCTCCCAGAACGCTAGTTTCCCGCTCCTAATAATAAGCACGTTCTTCATCAGGCTATTGTCAGAAAAGTAGACCTGGAAATTGCATTGTGCTGGACCTTGCTTCAGTATCAATGGAGCTTAGCTTGAATTAAAGAAGAGAAAAGAGTGCTCTGAGTTACATCAGGAACTGATTTAGAGACTCTTTTTGCTCCTTCCCAGATGCTTTTCTTTTGTCAAAGAGAGCCTGTCTGAATTGGGAAGTCTGACCCTTCATAGACAGCTCCTGGAGAGAGGTATGCAGTTAGCGTACACCTCCGCCAATGAAAACTTGTGCTGTTTTTCACAGAGAACATCCAGACTAGGACTGTAATCAGTATAACAGAGATTCTAATGGAGGTATTAAGACCAAATGAACCTTATAAGGTTCCCCTGGCCCTCCAGAGCCTAGGTGACACACGCAGACTTTGTAGCCCAACATCAGTGTATGAGGGATGCTATGTCCTAGAATAGGCACTAATGTGTGTCTTATGGCATCTTTGCTACGCTGCCAGGTACAGGTCAAGGGAAACTGATCCTCTAACACTAGAAAAAAGCTACTCAGAAGATATGGTCAGCCTTTCTTCGGCCCTCTGCATTGAGCAGTTTGGTTTGTTTCTGTGTTCACAGGTACCTTGGCAAAGGCAGCAGTACATCAGCCCCTTAGTCTGTGGCTTTCTCCTTTACATTTTGCAGGGGTGTTATCTGAAAATAGTCTTGCAGAGGAAGGCAGGGAAAAGAGGCCATCTGCAGCTTCAGCTGTCAGGCTGGTGAAGACAGGGGCAGTGAAGGTGTAGATTTAGATGACAGCTGCCCAGACAAGTGGCAGATGAGTGGGGAACTCGGTGGTGGAAAATTGTACAATGGAAATAGAAAAAAATGAGAAAACAGACCATAACTTCAAAAGAAAAGGGATCTGAATAACCAACCCCAGTGCTCTCTTACGTTGGGCTTTGCCTTGAGTCTCTAAGGTTGTGCTTCAAATGGATTCTGAGTTGAGAGAGGACTCCCATATCTCCTTTCCTCTGGTTTCTTTCTAGGGCTCATGAGCTGAAACCTCCCTGACGTCTTGCCAGTGACCTCTGCAGGGCTTTGATCTGGGATTTCCCCATGCTGCTCTGCCTGTCCCTGCTGAATGAGTAGCTCCTCTGCTCTCACAGCTCTGCTAAGGCTGGTTGATGCCTACACTTCCAGCGTTGCCATCCTGGTGGCTCCAATTGCCTTGCATTCCTAGGGTGCTAGCTCCCCCATGGAAGTCAGTCTCACTTGCTTTGGGTGACAGAGAGCTCCCAGCTTATGGGTTACTCCTTTTGTGTCTGAACTCTGTGAAACCAAGAGGCAAGAACAAGATTAGGCTCATTCAGAAATGCTGTCAGGAGCAAGCCCATGACCTTGCACCCCAGCGAGCGGTGATCTTACACTACGGGATGTGTTGATTAATTGTAGATAGTCAAAGTCACTTGTAAGCTATTTATCACAGTCATCATTAGGTGTCATAAGGGACCTGTAAGGGGCCTGCTTAAGAGGGATCGTTCCCATTTTTCTTCAGCTTTCATCATGCCCTAGTGCCATCAAGGATCCATGGCTGGATTAACCTCTTATTTACTAAGGCTGAAATAAATAGATGGCCAAACCCAAGATCTAGGTACAGGGAAATATAGCCGCTTGCCGATGGTTATTGCCAGAGTCAGCGGCAGAACCCATGTCATCTGAGCCCTGGTAGCAAGCCAGTAAGGGCACTACTAATGCCTGCTCTCCTCATGAGTCAAACCATCAAAATGAGGATAAAGCCCTTTACCAGTGACCCAACAACTGAATGAGCAACACAAGGGTATCTGTACATCTGCTTTGTCGCTTTTGACTTCTGGATGCTGCCACTTGTGTATTATTGGCATGGGCTTCGGGCCACAGATTAATATGTTGCTGGGAAGAGTGGAGGACAAAGAAGAACACACACATAACCTCACTGAGCCTGCTTGCAAACCCATCCATAGTTGGCTGCTGTAGAAGTCATGACTCCCAAGAGTCATAAAAACTACAGCTTCTTACTAGGACAAATGAAAACACTTCATCAGGTCAGGACTCCAAGTGCTAAGGCATGAGTGCTATTGCCTTCTTTGTATGGGAAATCATACCTAAGGATCTGCCCAGAAAGATGCAAAGTGATTTCTCTAGACATTTGCTAAATGGGTGCCTACACCTGCAACTGAGATGGCTTGCAGCTGTTGAGCTTGCACCTGGCACTGATTCATTTTCCACAAAGGAAAGAAAATCAGAGGGGGCTGTTGGCTGTCCTTCATCTAAAACGTCTCTACTTACCTAAAGAGCCTCTGTCTTCACTGGGCTGGTTAGGTGAAGCGTTTGAACTGGTTCTTGGGATAAACAATCCTAACCATTCTCTGGGTCTCTCTGCATCAATTTCCTTCTGATGGACACCTGACTAACAATGACACAGTTCGCAGTCACTTCTGTGGGCATAAGAAATCCTTCCCCCTATGAACAGAAGAGGGAGAATTCAGGGGTTGGCACCCATTGCAGTCCATGAGCTTACAAGTTGTTTGACTTTTGCCTTGACTGTGGCAAACAATAGTGAACAGACAAATATCTGTCTTACCCAGAAGCTGACTGATAGGGATGCTGTGTTGCAGTCCCTTGAGGAGAACAGAAAATACCTGTGTCATATCTTGGGAAAAGAGGTTTCTTCCTCCCGCCCTGTCCAAAAAAAGGTGGCGTATTTACAGAAATCTGTAAACCTCAGTAAGATTTGGGGGTTTGTAAGGAGACCTATAAAACTGAGGAGTAAAAAGGAGAAAGGAATGAGAAAGCAGAAGATAAAGTAATTGACTAATGTACGCCTTTAATGAACTAAAACATATTCTCACCACAAAGGGCTCATAAGGGAAAAAATAAGATTCTTCATATACACCTTCAATCTAACACTGAATTATCTGTGGCAATTGGACCCGCAGCCTCACATGAGAGTGTCTTATAAGGAGGAAAGCATATTGTAAGACTACTGTATGCAAACGCACCCAATTAATTCAAGAGCATCATTGTTATTTCATTTATATAGCACCATAGGGGTATGCAATGCTTTACAGACGATTAGGGGCTATAAAAGTTTAGAGAAGAGATGAAGCAGAATGCAAGGAGCTGGCAACCAACTGGAGTACGAGCCCTGACTAAAAGCTCTCACCATGGTGTTTATGGTTTGTTTGTTTGTTTGTTGTGGTAGGTTGGAGGTTTTTTTGGTTCAAGGAGTGTTTTTTGGCACTAATCTCTTTTTACAGGGAGGCAGAGACTGTTTAACATGATTGTTGGGCCTCTTCCAAGGTTGCAAAGTTAGAAAACATACTCATTAAAACAGGTCTGAAGAAACAAAACACAAACAGGCACGACAAGGAGAAGGGAGATAAATTTGAGATAAACTGTAAGTCATTTCCTGAGAGTTCAATGCTTCAGCAAATTGGCGGAGTAAACAGAGACTGCATATGCCCAGAATTGACTGGCTGAGGCTCCAGTTAGATGGGTGTTGTGCTCCTAGGTTGAGACAGACATGCATATAACATGTCCTGTCACTTGTGTCCTGCACTTGCAGCCCAGGGATACTCTCGGATCCTCAGTGGGTTATTAGCTGGCATGAGAGCAGCCAAGACCAGGAAGCATCTTTCCACCAGTAAAAAAAATACGTGACTCAAGATTCTAAATAGAGATCTTATTAATGGGATCTAGACAGGCTTTTGTACTGCAGCGCTAAAATATTTCAGGGACAGCTGGACCTTAAATCTATCCAGAAGCCATACAATGAGAACATAGCAGCTTTCTCAAGAAACATGTATTTTTCTCATAGCAGCATATGACACCTGTGCTCTGTAAACGGCACTAAGCCAGGATTTTAAGAATGAGTTTCACTGTATCAGTCGTGATCTCAAAGTAGGTAGATCTTTAAAGGTTTTTTTTCTGTTGTCTGGTGTTTTGGGTTTTTTTACATAAGCCACGTGAAAGCTTTTTTTGTTTGTTTTGTTTTAAACAGGAAAGGTCTTTGAAAAAATCTGTTAATTTTTTATCTTCCATCTAATATTTTCCACCTACCACTTTTATCAAAATGGTCACTCAGAAATTTTTTTAAAAAGTAAAAGTTAAAAAGTACTAAAAGCTTTTTTTTGTTAAGTAGGAAATTCTACATCAGTAAGCATTTTTGTTAAAAATCTTGACTGAAAAATCATACTTCTTTTTTGGTAGGGTGGAGAGGGGGAAACAGGTCCTTCCTCCATGCTTTGAAGCATTTTGGCTTTCAAAGTTTCAGAATTCTGGGCTCAGCCCTGGAGTAATTCTTGAAATGTTTTTTGCATTATTTACCAAGAAGATATGCTTTTAATTGCTATTTCCCAATAGCTACCACCAGTGATGATGGGTCACCTACAGCTTTGAGACTAGTATTAGCGCGCATTTCACAAGACAGTCCCTGGACTGAAGTCTTCTCTGTTAAAACCCCCCCCAAACCAACAAAACACCTCCTACCAGTATCTCTAACCTTTGGGCAACTGTCCTCTAAACCAGTTTTATTATAGAAAATTATGCGTGGATCATCTCTGTCTTTCTGTTGAGATGCTAATGCCTGTTTAAGCCTGTCTTACACTACTGCAGTTTATTCCTTGTTCCTTTACAATATAAAGTACCTTTCTAGTGATTTTGCTGCATCTATGCTAAGGGAAGTTATACTGTGGTAACTATTCCAATATGCTGTAGGACAGATGGAAAGATTTCTGGTTGAAGCCACCGGTGAAGCCATTAATTTTGTGGGGGAAGGGAAAGGAATTGAGAAAATGCTACATTTTTTGCTTAGAACAGTACTTTTGTGTGTGCGGGTGTGTTTGTGTTATTCAAATAATAAAAAATCAGCAGCAAAAATATTCTGCCTAACTTTTTCCCAGCCTTCCCTTAAACAATGCTAAATGCTGTCCTTCAGTAGCCCACACAGTCAAATATACAGCTAAATCAGCTGTATTTTCCTTCTCTTGACCAGGATCCACAAACAGTGCTGTTGAGTATCACCCTCCACAGAGGCCGTACGCCCAGCTCGCAGGAGCGGCATCTCCAACTGCATCTGTACTGACGGCAGCAGTCTCCTGTGAATCTCCACTCCTCTGAAGTGACCTGCATCCCTTGGCAAATTCCTGCTCCAGAAAATTAAGGGGCAGTAACTTCACCATTTCTAGTCTGGGCTACAAATATCTGTTTGCTCTTCACAGCTTGGCCCAAAGCACCAAATACGTTATGTTCCCCACTTAGTTATTTACCCCTACATCCCTGCTTTTAGGTGATGCATGAGGTTCTTGGAACAAGGAGCTCCTGGACAAACTTAAATTTAAAAAGGAAGCCTATAGAGGGTGGAAGGAAGGAGGGGTAGACTGGGAGGATTACAGAGAAATTGCCCGAGCAGCCAGAGATCAGGTTAGGAAAGCTAAGGCCCTGATAGAATTAAATCTGGCCAGAGATATCAAGGGCAACAAAAAAAGCCTCTACAGGTGTATCGGGGAGAAAAGGAAGGCTAGGAAAAATGCGGGCCCTCTCCGGAAGCCATCGGAAGACCTGGTCACCTGGGACAGGGAAAAGGCTGAGGTGCTCAATGACTTTTTTGCCTCAGTCTTCACTGGCAAGTGCTCCAGCCACACCACCCAAGTCGCAGAAGGCAAAGGCAGGGACTGGGAGAGTGAAGAACCCCCCACTGTAGGAGACGATCAGGTTCATGACCACCTAAGGAACCTGAAGGTGCGTAAGTCCATGGAACCTGCTGAAGTGCACCTGCAGGTCCTGAGGGAACTGGCAGACGTAGTTGCTAAGCTATTATCCATCACATTTGACAAGTTGTGGCAGTCTGGTGAAGTTCCTGCAGACTGGAAAAGGGGAAACATAACCCCCATTTTTAAGAAGGGAGATAGAGATGACCCAGGAGACTACAGGCCAGTCAGTCTCACCTCTGTGCCTGGCAAGATCATGGATCAGATCCTCCTAGAAACTATGCTAAGGCACATGGAAAACAGAGAGGTGACAGCCAACATGGCTTCACTAAGGGCAAATCATGCCTGACCAATTTGGTGGCCTTCTACGACAGGGTTACAACATTGGTGGATAAGGCTAAAGCAACCGATGTCATCTACTTGGACTTGTGCAAGGCATTTGACACTGTCCCACATGACATCCTTGTCTCTAAGTTGGAGAAACATGGGTTTGATGGATGGACCCCTCGGTGGATAAGAAATTGGCTGGATCATCGCACTCAGAGAGTTGCGGTCAACAGCTCAATGTCCGAGTGGAGACCGGTGACAAGTGGTGTCCCTCAAGGGTCAGTACTGGGGCTGGTGCTCTTTAACACCTTTGTTGGCGACATCAACAGTGGGATAGAGTACACTCTCAGCAAGTTTGCCGACACCACCAGGCTGTGTGATACAGTTGACATGCTGGAGGGAAGGGAGGCCATTCAGAGGAACCTTGACAGGCTTGAGAGGTTGGCCTGTGCAAACCTCATGAAATTCAACAAAGCCAAGTGCAAGGTCCTGCACCTGGGTCAGAGCAATCCCAAGCACAAATACAGGCTGGGCAATGAGTGGATTGAGAGCAGCCCTGCAGAGAACTTGGGGGTGGTGGTGGACGAGAAGCTCAGTATGAGGCAGCAATGTGCCTTAGCAGCCCAGAAAGCCAACCGTATCCTGGGCTGCATCAAGAGAAGCCCGGCCAGCAGGCTGAGAGAAGCGATTTTCCCCCTCTACTCCACCGTCATGAAACCCCACCTGGAGTACTGTGTCCAGTTCTGGGGTCCCCAACACAAGAAGGGCATGGAACTCTTAGAACGAGTCCAGACGAGAGCCACGAGGATGATCAGAGGGCTGGAGCACCTCTCCTATGGAGCCAGGCTGAGAGTTTGGGGCTGTTCAACCTGGAGAAGAGAAGGCTCTGGGGACACCTTATCGCAGCCTTACAGTACCTGAAGGCAGCCTACAAGAAAGCTGGAGAGGGACTTTTTACAAGGGCATGTAGTGATAGGATGAGGGGTAATTGCTTTAAACTGGAAGAGGGTAGATTTAGGCTAAATTTTAGGAAGAAATTCTTCACCGTGAAGGTGGTGAGACACTGGAACAGGTTGCCCAGAGAAGCTGTGGATGTCCCCTCCCTGGAAGTGTTCAAGGCCAGGCTGGATGAGGCTCTGAGCAACCTGGTCTAGCGGAAGGTGTCCCTGCCCGTGGCAGGGGGGTTGGAACTAGATGATCTTTAAGGTCTGTTCCAACCCAAACCATTCTATGATTCTATGATTCTTCAGCTGAGTCATGAAGCTAACCCGGGACTTTCCTTCCGATAGAGACAGGCTGTAGCTTTGCTGGTCTCCACAAAGAGCTTCTAGAAAATCCATCCTGAGTTTCCTTGGAAACAGCATGTGATCAACATAATGCTCCATGGCACTTGACCATTCATCTCCATGGTGGTTATAAAAATCCCATCAGAAAAAGCCTTCAAGCTTTCTTACCCCATTAAAAAAAGGAATCCACATACCAATCTTTTGATTCAACAGTAAAACAAACAATAAAATTCTTCATTAGACTAATTGGGCCAATACTGTTGAAAAACATGATGGGCCTAAATCTTAATTCTAGCTCCAAACCCAGGAAGATGAGATCTGAGGCAATATCCCTTGGGCCTGTGGGGCTTGTCTACTTGGTAATTGCTATCAATTACAAAAAAGTGGTGTTCAACATTTTCAGTTTTGTGGCACCTAAAATTTTCCTACATGTTTCACAATGGAGGTGTGGATTCTAGTAGACTGAGCCTAAGCTTCCTGAAATAAGCTTTTCTTAATAACTTTTTCTGGGCTTACTTGGATCCACACAGTGCAGGTTGGACAAGGTAGTAGTACTCTTCTACAGGGGAATTATAGGACAGCTTATGAATAAATGGGGTTCATTTTCCAACTACAGACCTTACTGTGATTAAGGCTATTTTTCTCTTCCTTAACCTCTTTAGTCGGGCATGAAGAAAATGTATGTTACAAAGCCATTAGACAAAACAGTGAGCCTTGGCAGTAAGTGATTTTTTTTCCTCGTCTTTTGTTTGTCATTAACAGTCGTCTCAGTAACTACCGTTATGGCAACACTGGGTCACGTGACCAAAGGTAATGAAAATGAAGAGGAGAGGGGAAAGTTACTGCACTAGAACAAACTCTGTTATATTGCAGATTATATTACAAGTGAAAGGCACATGACTGCATTGCCTAAGACGGTGGTGATGCTATGGGAGCCTTTCTCAGTCCTAAGCTGTTCATTAGCATGGAGAGATTTTGATTTAATAACTGTGATCAAAATCCCACTGAATATGCTGGTCATTATGTACCCAAACTGAAGATGCTCACCAAGGTTTATGATCTTTGAGTAAATTTAAGTATTCATTAAAAGGACCAGCTAGTATATCAGTTACATAAGGAAAGCATCCAAATGATACTGTTGTCTGAAAAAGCCCTGACCTTTCAGAAAGCAGTTGGTATTGCTGTGCCAATGAAAATAGCAGCTAAAGATGTTAAGGAGAATCTGAGTGTAATACATTAAGTAGTGACCATGCTTAATGAGTAATAAGGTAAATCATTATGAGGGAGACCTCATTCTGCTTGAAAGGCTCCTATAAACACAAGGGCAACATCAAAAGGTACATGAACATCATGGCTTCATCTATGTGAATAAATAACAGTGTCAGGAAACATTCCCAGGCACTTGAACCTCATAACCTGTATTTTTCAATTGTTAGAGCAATTCCTGGCATGGTTTGGACCCAGCCCAAGCAACATTCTCCTAAACAATTCTTGAGCACAGGGTGGGAGCTCACAGGGTCCAGGGATCATTCTCAGTTGGCAGTTTGGATGTGGCTCCCTGTTTCGGAGGTTAAGAAAGCTTAATACTGTGGAAATTGGCTATTCCATGCCAGCTGGGATCAGCACCAGAGAGAGGTCATGGCATATGTAAGATCACCAGCTATATAGTGAGTGCTTGGCAAATTTCCTAGAGCTGGAAGAATCACGGTAAACAGGGCAGCAAACAGATGAAGAGATCATCACCTTGGGTCCATCTCCTGTGAGAGGGAAGTCTTTTCGTTATGTAGATTTTATACTGTAGCAGTTGACATGAGTTCTGGTGAAAATGCACCATAGAGCTGGACAAACAATAAAGACGTGTTAATAGAGAACAGAGTGACAAGCCCAGAAATTCCTCAGAATTTATAACAAGATCCAAGGCTTCCATTGCCACTCAAGGCCTTTATGCAGTACTTCCAAAGCAAATGCAAATTGACCAGCCATAGGTTTGTAATAGTGGCATACAGACAAAAGAGAAACTCCAGGGCACTGTCAAAGTAAGAGTGATGTTCAATGGGCATATGGTTACTAACTGTGTGGAATATGGAGGAACTCCTCCCCTTGAACATCGTATCCAAGTGGACCGAGGCAAAGACAAGAGCACCATGAGGCAGGTTTGCAGAGGAACTTGGCATCTGGCTATGCTTAAAGATAAGCAGGTTCAAAGATGCTGATCCCTATTCAAATTTTAACCCTAAATAGCAGCTGCCTGATACTGACTGAGCACATCTGAAGGTGTGTCCTAAGCTGAAGAAGCCAAGTGCTTGAAAAAGCTGCAATGAGTTTGCCAAATCTAATATTTACAAGTTGTACATAGACTCTTCTATATATTAGCACTGACAGATATTCTAGTGCAATTTAAATGCAAGTTACCAGTAGGAATGATCTGTGATGTCAACACATGTGAGACTGATACCATTATCCTTTTTACATTGATGGATGGCAATTAATTGCCTGTTGTTTATGAATCAAAGAGGCTTTGTGCAAGAGGAAACTCACTACGGCCTTGCAGCCTGGGAAGCACCAAAGCTGGCATAACAAAGTAAGACCTTTGCACATGAGACCTTACGCTCATAATGGATAAAACAATAGGGCCAGCCGCTCTTTTCCTACTTCCAAAGCAAGATATCTCATGGCAACAGAGAAAATTGTGGAAACAAGGTCCTTGTCAGCACTCTATCGGAGTAATATCACAGACTTATTGGCTGGCATAATACTGATGACTGGTTTTCCTGCCTGCCATGGCACACACGGGACAGTTTACCCTAAATAAGAGGAGTAAGAGTATTCAGCCTGTGCCAGGCTTGGCATTCTAACAAATGCACAATTAGCAGTGGAAAGCCGTAAAGAGTCTCTCTTAAATTAGCCACGTTTCTTGGGGCAAAGGTAATTGCTCTAGTGATGTTAAACCTTTCTTTCAGTGCTCATATAGACTGAGCATTGATGAGTGCTGTCTCATGCATTGGATCCTTGTTGTAATTCCCAAAAGGCTGCAACAAGCTCTTTAAGAGGGATTATGTGACACTCATCTTCAAGTGGTTGGGATGAAATCAATGGCTCAAAGCCATCTTTGGTATCCTAACATTAAGCACTAAAAGTCCAACTGTGGATGTGGCTAATTGGGCCCATTTCTAACTACAAGGAGGTGAAAACTAAGGTTCAGCAATCAATACAAGTTATTAAGAATATGCAATCCTAGTAGATAAACTGTGGGCTAAAATTAATTCCAAGGAAGCTCTATTGACAAGCATCATTCAAGTAGATATCCTCCAGCAAATGCCTGCCAAGCGGAGCTTGGGCGATTCCTTGTGCCGCTCCACATGCATAATGCAAGACTGAACGGGACAAACCCAACATTTGTAGTGAGACAAACATTTCTTTCAGAATTAAACACCAAATAGCTTCTACCACAAACCTGTTGAAGATCCAGTGTACTTCCAGGTTATTAGCCTTTTTATGCCACCTGGACACTGTCCAGCAAGTGGCCACAGAAAAAAACCCACTCCATCGAGAAATACTGGAGACACAAATAGCTGCTCTAAACTAGGTGAAGAAACCCATTACAACATCCTGTTATTTAGAAAACTTTAGAAGACTTCAGTTTCTACAGCTCTGGCATACTTTCAAAGAACACCTAGTCCAGAGCAACCCAAGTATGCTTAACTATTACTTGCAAGACTTGACCAAAGCAAACACCTTCAGCTAAAACTGGTTAAGGTCAGCTAGTTCTAGTGTAGACAGGAAGCCATACAGTTGCTGTACCAACCTGGCAGTCACTTCAGACTGACAGCAAAGGACCTTAACCCAGAAGAGAGCCACAATCCTTCCCCACTGTTCCCTGCTCTTAGGGAATGGCTGGGCTGGGCATGCTACAAGATCCAGCATGCACTGGTGCAAGGTGAACTTACTCTAAAGTGGTCAGAGGCTGCATGCTGTCATAAGAGGAAGAGGCCAATTCACGCTCTCCGTGACAGCTTTCTTGTTCCATGTAGATGCATTTAATTAAACTGGAAACCAAAAGAGAGGCCTGACTTTGTAGGCAGGATAACAGCAAAGACTTCAAAGCAAAGGCATTATGTTCTCCATTGTGCAAGATACAAGGGGAGGGAAAAAAAAAAAATTCTTTCACTCTATCAAACACAATAAAAGGCTGAGTTAAGAAGCACAGAAAAAAAAGGTCTGGTTAATTTAAGGTGAAATCAGAAAAGAAAAAATACAAGGGCTTGCCTAGTTCTCAGAGCGTCATCACTCTTGCTGATTTTAGATGGTACACTGGATACTCAGCATCTCTGAAATTGAGATCCAAAAACTGAATGAGGCTGTATTGTTCCTTCTCACCACATTAGAAGTACCATATTGAATCTCAAATAATCTGCAATTACAGTGCAGTTGGTTCAAGGGGTTACAGGGGACACCACCACGGGTGCACACTGTGTTGCGTGCATTCTCACAGGCACCTGTGCTAAGTAGTGAATGCAGATGCATTTAGACATTACAAGGTTATCCATGAGTCTTGTTGCTTTTTTTTTTCCCCTCTCCTCTTTCATCTGTGTGCCAGAAAGACGGCAACATTAATAAAGGGCTCTGACCATTTCCTTCACTGGCGTACTTCATAGGAGAGTCAGGGTTAAGGCAAAATCACATCAGGACCCTGCGGCACTCTGTCTGGAGGTTGGGTCAGGCTGGTACAGGCAGAGGCGATGCAGATCTGGGAATACACGGTACTGACAAGATGTTTTAAAAGCATCTCTGTGTTCATCCACAGTTCCCTTTCTCCACTCAATCCAACTGGTAGGTCCAGTTAAACACACAACAGCGGTGTGTCTTCCTAGACTTCATGATCTTAAGGGTCTTTTCCAACCTAAATTACTGATCCTATGATTCTATCCTGCCTGTGACTGTAGATGTCATATGTCAGCAAATGAGAAAATTGAAAAAAACCAACCCTCTGCTGCTCAGAGTTGAAGGATGTTTCTTGGGGAATTAGCAGTTGTTGCAACCCTGAAGAGTCAGTACTCCACCTTCCCTATGCTGGATTTCTAAGGAGCCCAGACAAACCTGTTTCATATGGAAGGAGTTCTCTCGACTGATAGAAACAGCAGGAAAAAAAAGCATACACCAGTGCTCCGTTCTTTTCAGCATGCAGCTCGAAAACAATACCACAGCCTGTCCTTTCAGTTTTTTGCCTGAATTGTGGAGTGGTCAAATGGCCCTTCAATTACATTTTGGTCAACTTCCTATAACAATACCCTTTTTTTGAGTAGAATTTAAAGAAGAGTGGAAGGCATAAAAAGAAAAAAAAATAAAGAGAAGGGAAGAGGTAAAGAGATTCTGACAAGAGATATGATTGATGCTGTGTGTGCTTTATCTTTCACAGCTTATGTAATATATATATGAGAAATAGTTAGTTTGATAGTTAAAGAAACTAAATCCCTGTCGAGGATAAAATACATCAGGGACACAGAACAATTCTTCATCTGGTTTGGCTATCATTCACTTTGCAGCCTACTGGCTGTCTCCCAGGAGAATTCATAATAGATCAGAGGCAACGATCCTCTCTCCTCAGGCCCCCACCGTTTCTTCCCTCCTTTCCCATTTCCCCCTCCTCTCCTGCCACCGCTGTCTTCCCTGCCCTGTCCTGCCAGCTCCCTGCCTGGGGCTGTGTAAAAGGAGCGTGCAAAAGCAACAGACCTCTGGACTGGAGAAAGCACGCTGCGTGGCTGCCAGGAATGGGGATGAGGGAGAAGAGGCTGGTCCATGCGGAGAGCCTGAGGCGCTGTGCCGTCCTCATGTGCTGCTCACAGCCCCTCGCAAGCCTCTTACAGGGAGTGCAGGAGGAATGGGGGAGGCAGAAACAGAGTCCCTCTGGAGACTCAAGAAGAAAAGTCAGGGATTCAAAGCAACAGTGAGACCAGAGCAATACAACTGAAATCTCTGAATGAACGCTTTCCACCCAGCACTCCCCACTTCCCCTAAAAGCTGTATTTTCCCTCTCAGTATTTCACCTCCCCATCACTGCGGGGAGACACTCTTCTGCTGTCAGGAGGATCCCAAACCATTTGGGACCCTCTTCTTCTAGGACAGAAGATGTCCCACCACAGCCTCTTGTAAAAGCGTGTGCTCAAAACAAAGTAAAAATCAATTTTTGCAGGTAGGCTTGTGTATATAGTGTTTGATGCATCATTTCTTTAGTTTCTCAGAACTTTCCCAGACTTGATTTGTAGGAGTGGATATCTGCACTGAACCTTGTTGGGGGGTTTTGTGTTGTTCTCCCCCACCCCTCTTCAATTTAATCAGCAAGAGTTTAGCTACTCTTTGAGAGACACTGTAAGGAAACAGAGGGAAAGTTGGTACTTTGCGGCTTCATCTGAGAAAGCTCTATGGTCTCAAATGGGGAGCAAGAACACAAAATTTGGCAGGACAATAGGCTTCACGCCAGGAATATGCCATTGATACAGCCAAGAAAAATACAGATAAACTTACCATGACAGAAGCCTACCAAATAAAAATCCACAGGTTGCCTGTGAAGAGTCATGTTAGATCCAGCAGCAACATACTTTCAAGGTTTAGCCTATACTGAGATTGCTCAATAGAAACACTGGTGTTCTCCTGAGGTTCCTGAGAGACAGACAGGTCAGGTTTCTTCAGTGAAGAGCAGGGACACCTGTACACTGAATAATCAGCTGGCCAGCTCCAGGCAGCAGCAGGAGTGTGTCCCAATAGATGAGACACAACGAATCAGAAGGTGGCAAGAGGCACAGATTAGTTCTAAGATCCCTTACGGGGATGGTTTCAAGAAAAGGGTCCAAGATCTAGAGCTGGGGAAGAAGCTCAGTGTGGATGTAGCATGTGCTGGGATATTGGGGCTGTGAATCAGTGTGGAGGAGGTGTGTAAGACTGGATGAAGGAAAACCAAAAGATGAATAGACAGACAGAAGAGAGAAATGGAAATAGTTGGGCAAGAGAATGAGTACCGGGTAAGGAGAGGAGCACAGGGAGTAGAAAGAGCAAGATTTAGTCTTGCTTACCCAGGAGTCTAGGGCTTGGATAAGAAGTTCAACAGGGACAGGGACTGATGAGGTAAAGAGCCTGGCAGTAGTACAGAGAAGGAGTAGGTGAGGGAAAGACTGATGGGTCTTTCGAAAACAGGGTAGAGAAGATAGAGCCAAATAGGTCTTATTTAAGGAAGTGCTAATGTTGGAAAACTCTCCACTGCAGGGCACTCCTCTAGAGCCTAGAGCAGCCCCCAAGAAACACAAATCTCTGGTCGCAGTTACCTCTACAAGCCTCTAGCTAAGTTCCCAAATCCTACGTGGGCTGAGCCACAGAACATGCTGGTAGACTGGTACTATTGAAGAGGAAGAGGTCTGTGAAGTGGTTAAAGCTCTGCTAAACAAATGTTCAGATAGCAACATCATGACATTTTCATTTTTCTGTTTGATTTGAGAGATAGCAAGACATTTGTTAACAAAGTGCTCAAAGTCACAATGTCGAACACTCAAAAGTTAGGAGTTGCCACTCTTCAACTGAGAAAATGCCTGTTTGACCCCCAAGTATGCACATCCATCAGAAGCCAGGGGTGACTGCTAAACGATATACTAGGCAGGGCTGGTAGAGAACAAGCAGAAATCCTCAGGATTGCTTAAGCCTGGGTCAGATCTCTGTCAGTTATGTGAAAATTAAAGGACAAGCTGATCCCAGGGGCCAAGGAGGGATACAATGAAAATGAGGCCAATAGAGTGTTAGACAATCTAAGACACTCCAACCACCCTATACAAGATGCTTGGAAGAAAGCCAGACCCCTGAAAAGGAGCATGGGGAGGACAACCTGACCATCATGGGCAGGGTGCTAGGAAAAGGGCAAGAGCCAGGACCTGAGGCAGGCCTGGAGCAAGCAATGAAATGGGCAGCAGAGGCCCCAAGGCAAGGACCAGGGCCTCAGGAGAGAGGGCAACTGGTGTCCTGACCACCACGAAAGGAAGAAGGGAATCCAGTAATGGGGTTTTCTATTGAGTTTCCACTTAAGAGTTTTCCTGTGATAGTCCTCACAGCGGCAATCTGAGCACGCTACATGTTTCATAGCCCTTCTGTGAGCTCAGAGCATACCCTCATCCCCATGTCACGTGCAAGACAGAGAAGCTCAAGGAGCAGCAGCAAATGTTTCACTGTAACAGCCCTGTGCCCCGTCTCACTGTATGCTGCTGCAGTACATACCAATACTACCACTGGACCAGCCCTACTGCAGTGTCACAGCATCTGCTCTGTCAGTCTGGTACCTTGCTTTGCGCTGTCTGCCCCACTGAAACAGCCTCCTCCTTGTCTGCCTCTATTTCCCTGCCTTCCCACCCTGTGAGGACTCTCTGCTCCATTGGAGAGGAAGGGCTGATTTTTCACCCCTCTGAAAGACATTCCCTTCACCAAGAAAATGCTGGAGCAGGCAGCAGATGCCACAAGATGCATCAATGGGGGTCCTGCACATTGCAAGTAAGTAAGGGTGCCATCAAGTGGCATAGAGGACCACAGCCATAGGGATGCTGCCTCTACTGAGGGATGAATTCACCCAGGAACAGATTTCAGGCCCACAGTGAGATCAAGAGGGATGGCGGGAGTTTAGTGAGGGTAGACCAAGACAGAGAAACTCCATCAACACCGAACATCATTGTATGTTAGGATATATCAGTATTTGGGGGGAGGTATCAGCACTGTGAAAGAGTCAAATGGCAGTGCTCTTGCTAGTGAAAAGGCCCCCTTCATTTGGGGATTTTTTTTATTTTTTTTTTTTGCTATGTGGCACGAGATAACTCTATACACACTCAAGTTGACAGTTTTAACCCATTTAAATGTGTGAGAAAAAAGTAGTAATGAACTAGGGAAGCACGGGAAGAAGGGACTCCCCAATTCAACAAGGCAGATTCTCAAAGGCACAGAGCTGGCACAGGCAGTCCGAGGGGATACTGTCCAGGGAATGAGCTGGTTTTGTGCCATCCTTTTCACTAGCTGGATCACACAGAAACTGCTGTTTCACCTCACTGAAGCATCCCAGAGCCTCCCTTCCAATACCCAGCGATATTTCCCATCCTCTCCCGAGGCACGAGGCCTGCCAGGAAAAGTTGGAGCAAACCACTCCAGTTGGCTTCATAATCCTCCAGGACATGGAGAAATGGAAACCCTCTTCCCAAACCCCCAAGGCTGCCCTGAAAACAGTGTACAAAGACTGCAGCCTGGAGTTCAAATTTCCTCATCCCCCTCCCAAGCACAAACTGAACAAGAGTTTAGGTGAGGTTTCCAAGCCAAGCCTTTTTTTTTTTTCCCAGGCATCTCTTTCCAACAGCAGTTCATTCTCACTCCCCTTGGCACAAAGCCATGGGGACCGTTCATTACTAATGGTAACTGCAGGCTCCATGTCAAAATCAGGCTCTTCATATGAATGGAAATACTTTATAATTACAAATCTAAGTATAGGCAGGAAAGGAAAAAACAAGAAAATCCCGCAATCTCAGAGTTGCAATTGTCTTTGGCAAGAAATACAACCCAAAATGCATTCAAAGCACTACATGTCTATCAAAGCCTATTAAAACAAGCAGAAAATGGGAGGTCCCCTGACAGTTCAGCATTTGTATCCATCAACAGGAAAAGTGGGGCCATACCCTGAGCAGATAGTATCTGTAGCTGGTCACCGGAGCTTCAGGCATCCACAGGTGAAGTCTGTAATGCAGACCTAACTGCATCATCTCTAAGGAGAGGTTTTCCATTAGCTCTTTGCAGGAAATGTAGCAAACAGTTTCACTGAAAAGCACCTCAAACACATTTACATAAGTAAGCTTTCACTTATAAAAAGCAGCCTCAGTCAATCCACTGGGGTTTTCCCATCGCCCCCTAAACTTAACAGCATCTGATCGAAGAGCAATGGAGTAAGCAGCTTCTTCCCTAATTGCTCCTCCAAAGTGACTTTATGCCCTGGGTGGTTGTATGAGGTGGGATTTCTCCTGCTTGGGTTCGGGGAACTTGCGGCTGGCCTATGGGCCAGCTTTCCTTAGGAGGTTCATTACACCAACTCCTACTACATTATTTATCGTTTGTTTGCTCAGCTCTTTTAATTGCTCTCTTACTAGCACTAGGCTCCCTGCAGCCTTTTCAGCAAGGCATATCTTCTTCACCTCCTGTCCTGTAGTGGTGAGCTCTGCCCTTCAGACACCTGCTGCGTGCAGTCCCTCCCAGAGGTGAAGGAAGCATTTTGGGGCAGAGACGAGCAGATCCAGATGCAATGGGAAAAGGGACGCACTGCCATGCAATGTGCTGTCAGCTGACTTGCTCTTTTTGGGTGCTCAGCTTTGCCACTCCCACTAATTCACCCTCCCCCAACTGCCTCATAAGCATCGTCATCCCCTTTCTGAATTAAATAGGTCCAAGGACAGGCAAAAATTAATGTGTAACAGTCAGTGTTTAAGACCCCATGTTCTGTGAACCATCAGCATCTAGCACTTGGCTTATCACTAGATGTCAGCTCTTAAAATTGCAATTATGAGGAAAAGCTATTTTAAGTCATTATCATAGGCTTTCTAAAATGCATTTTTTTCCTTCCAACCCCCGTCCTCCTTCTCTCAAGGTCTATGCAATTGAATTTATTGGGACAGCCTGTCTTAACAGGCAGGAAGAAATAACACCTGTACAATGCTCTTTCTTCTCACTACTCCTCAAATGATTTCAGTGCACTTTTTTCCCTTTTTTTTTTTTTTTTTTTTTTTAAAAAGCAATGAAACACACAGGCAGGATTAAGAGCGTACAAATCTTTTGCTAGTGTTCCTCTGGGCTGACCAGGCTCCACTGTGCCTCAGCAGCAGGGCTGTTCCTAAACCATGCTGCTGAAAAGTGCATACCACACTGTAATGCAGTCACTATATATAGTCTGTAAAGAGCTTTTGGAAACCATGAGGAAAAGAGCTATTTGATGTACAATAAATTATTAATTGTTATTAGTTACTAACTTGACAGGTTTCTGTTGCTCAGCTATCCTCCATTCCCAATTTGGGGAGGGGGGGAGCTTCCCTCCCTTCTTCATTCTTGCTTCTCTCCTTTTCCCCCCTTGCCCTTGGCCCACTTTGGGAGCAGCTATCTCTCTATCTCTCTGCCCTTTACTGATGGAGGACAGACTGGATCTCGGTCTTCCTCCAACTTCGCCGTACACACACAGCGATAGAAACAACAGCACAGTAGCATCTCAGAGCTCAGCACCCTAACAGAAACCCCTTTAATCTGGATTCTCCTTCACATCTGAGGCAGGATTTTACACAGCTCCCGCCTTGTGCTGACCTCAGTACCTTATGCCTGAGAACAGCATAGTAGTCTGGGCCATTTACTGACAGCATTTCATCTCTTGCATTTACTATATGCCTGGAAAAGCATACCTTCCTTTACAGGGTTTGTTGGAGCTCCTCTGTGCCTCTTGTATTGCAAGCAGCCCTGCATGAGCCTATGTGCCTGCCAGCTTTATCCTATATGGAAGGGCTTGATATAGGGAACACAGGTATTGCACAGGTGAGAGGCAGCTGGGAGGCAGTGCAACCTCTGCCAGGGCCAAGCAGAGTGCAGCTCAAGGCCACCCCTCCTCTGCTTGGATAATGGGACTCTGGCAACCTCTCACCTGTTTGTGAGGTTATAGCTCTAAAACATACTTTCCATTGAAATTCTCCAAGATAAAGTTAAAGCCAGGAGAACATGTCCCTTTACTCAGCTCTACCTGGTAGGCATATGCCCTGCAAAACACAAACCACTGTTCAGGTGAGGAGTGAAGCGACTGTGAGGTTAAAGCTGACACTGTAGCTGCAAGATGACCATAACCACAACTCTGTTCTGAGCCATTTATATATGGCCTCATGTGCCTCTGCCCTGAGTCACTCCAGCCCCCAAATGAAAACAGGAGGGAGGACTGGCTTGCCCTTGTCCCCAAAACAACAAGCAAAGCATTTAAAACCTCCTTACAAAACCAGAAGAAATGCTTTCTCCACCAGTGGGGGAAAATATTAATTTCATTTTGCATTTAACATGAAAACCTCGAAACATCACACAACAGAAGCATAGTATAGGGCAAGGCTCTGTAAGTAAGTGACGGGCTCGGAGTCACAAGTCTTTCAGGCAGCAAAGGGAGAAGAGGGAGACTTTGCAGGCAGAGGCATCACACAGGCTACCTTGACCGTGAACAGCAGCTCCATCTAGCACATGCCCCAGATCACTGTGTCTATTTGCTTGTCTCATCATTTGAAACAGACACACTATTCAATTTACAGGGAAGCAGGAGGCCTCCTGCCTTCACCGCACTATGAAAAATGTACCCCATTGTCAGCCATAAGTGCAGCTGTACTACTGTGAATATGATTTACCTGCCAGGGCTGATGAAGACAAACCAGCTTTGGTGCCATTTCAGAAGCCAAGATAAAAACCAGCCCGGGTGAGTCTGGGGAAGGGACAACAACTTATACCATCCATACTTTTATGTGCAACTACACCCATAGCAACTGTGCATGCAGAAGCACTGAAGAGTGCAAAGGAGGTGTATGTGCACATGAGAAAGTATATGAAACATTTTCCATGTCAGTTGTTGGATATAAAGCACTTAACATAAGACAGGTAGGGTTTAGAAAAGCATTTCTAGACAGATGACCTGATTTGAACAGTTAATTCCAGACATTCTCAAGCCAAGAACAAATAACTGGAAATACCATCACCTAGCACTGGAATCATGAAGATTAATCACAAGACAGGGGGCATTCCTCATTGTAGAGAAAGGGATGGGAAGAGAATAGCAAAGGCAGAAGACCAGCATTTTTGTATCCGTGTTCCAGAAAAAGCTATGGGCAATACTTTTCATTTTATTCTAGAGAAAATAACCTGTCCCTGGAGTGCACATGCGTACTCCCCGCTTCTGTGAAGAGCGCACCAGAGTGTAGAGACAGAAATTCAGAAGTGGAAACGAAATAGATTTTTTTTTTTTTTTTTAAGTAGCAAACTTAAAACATTGCAAAAGGTTAGAATGATTTAGAACACCCAGTCTGAGCGGCCACGCTTGGCTGTTCTCTGAGTACGTGTGAGGTGACTCTGCACACAGGGCTCTTGCAATGGCCAGAAAAATTGTGCTGCTTGCAGCCTCTTTCATTTCTTTGCTATCTTTATGAGAGGCACACGAGAGAAGGTTACCTGCTTGCCATATGGGGACATGGCACAGATCAGTTCACACTTCTCTGTCACAGTAAAGGCAAGTGCAATGTGGACAGAATGCTCCCCTATCTCCTGTGAGGGAAGGGACGTCAGCCATGCAGCCTGTTGTTCTCTCAGTTTTCTCAAAGTAGCTTGCAACCAATTGAATGCTTTGTAAATTTGTTGGTATGTAGAATGGCTTGGGTTGGAAGGGACCTTTTAAAGATCATCTAGTTCCTCATATGTCAGTACATATAGTACATGTAGGGCTGTACATATGCAGCTACCTATAATACAACACCACAGTAGCCTCTGCGGGCTTTGCCATTTCAATTATATTATTGTCGTCAAGCTGTGGGTGTGCACCTTCTTCCTTTTGGACAGACTCTGTACTACCACTATCAGTGATATCTACTTGGTTACCAGCATTCTGCTATCTCAATGAAGTAGCTGTCACAAAGGTGACAATGTCAACACAACTGATCGGCTGGAATTGTGAAAAGTAGTTACCTGGCATGCAGTCTGCCTTAGTAGGAGATAAACTAAATTGCAGAAGATCATCTTCTTCAGCACCATCCTACACACAGATCAGAGAGATAGGAAGAAGGTACACAGTCACTCTAATTTCAAAATTGCCACAGAGGAAGCGAGCAAAGCTCAGAGGGCCACTAGCTAGCCAGGAACTAGCTTCTATACCTCCACTAAAGAGAACCTTTGTTACCCCTTTGCATCAGCTACCAAACTTGGAGAAACAGAGGGATTAAGAACATGAGAGGTAGTGGTAATATCATGAGCACATGGACAAACTAGCATTGTCATGACAGAAATCAGGCTACAGCTGACATCAGCCAAATCCTTCGTTGTTTTGTTGGCCCAGAAAATTCCACATTAGGCAGGAAAAAAAAAAATTCGTAATGGCATATATATACACAAGGAGAGCAAAGTAACAACAGCACAGTTGTATTTGATGGGTTCAGGTTGCCACTATACGTGGTCTACAACAGAAAATAAAGCCTTTCCTCAAAAGACAGAATTATTGTGAGGGCCATTTAGATGAGATAGATGAATGACAGTCCAGTCTCATGACTGACTCTGTAGAGCAAGGATGTTTACTGAGGAATCACTGATCTCAGGCTAAGCTTGATAGTTTCAAGAGGCACAAAGTCAGGGAGCAGCTAAGGAAAGCAGGACTCACATTGGCTCTCCCTCCTGGAGTAATGCCTGACATATAGTACTCTTTGGTTGCTCTATGAAATAGACTATATGAGAATATTTTGGTATTGTTATTCAAGTTAATAGCTACGAATGACCATCAAAGAGTCTACCCCGGCACATAAAGAAAACTTCAGCTGAAGCTGTCGTCAGTAGATTTAGGAGTATGGTGTTCAGTTAGTTGTGTTGCTATTGAGAAAAGGAGCAAGAGAACATCAAATAACTTGAAACAGAAAACAGACACTTTTGGAAGAATACAACCTTCATTGACTCTCCTCTAAGCAAAGATGAGCTGATAGTGAGCTGCAAGATGGGAAATGAACAAGAGGTGCATGAGAAGACTTTCCAGGAACTATAATTACAGTTGATCATGTTGTTTTCACCATAGTCAACACCACTTGTGAGGATTGTTGAAAAAATACTCTCCAGCCTCTTGATCCTTAATTTCCAGTTATCATTATTATTGAAAACTCTTTCATTGCTAGTGCTGCCCTGCCTACAAAAGAATGACAATGGTAACATGTTTCATCATCCTCTGGTTCATGCTGTCTGAATGCAAGTACATTGTGATTTGAAGATCAGATTATTAGCAAGAATGTAGTCACTTAAGCAAAGCCTGCTCTTGCTTGTCAATCTAAGCACGAGCCACATTCAAGTGGCTGAATATGGAGCTGAATCCTGCTTGTGGAGTAATAAGGTTTGAAGCGGGTAAAGGAGAAGGGCAACTCCTCATCCACTACTATAAGAGACAGCAGACCCCTGGCAGGTCCACAGTTTGGCTGCACCTCCCATTTGGAGAGTAATCCTGGGGGAGAAGTGAAGCTGAAATTTATAACAATAGCAGCCTCAGATCCTAATGCTTCCGATTTCTGAATCCTCCCCTTATGACCTCTGCAAAAGCAGCAAGCAAGATCTTCTGTACACAGCAGGTAATATGGAGAACCTACACATCTGGTGAGTCAGAAAATTCAAGGTAGAACAGTGAATTTCCATTCACATCTCAGTTTTTAATTGTGTCTAAATTTCTCAATAAACATCTTTTCTTCCTGAAATTCAGCATGACTAGAACACTTGTCAGAAGAAAATGCTTCTGGGGAAAAATTATATGTTATTTGGAAAACATTTTTTAGAAAGAGAAGTCTTGTAAAAGTAAAAAAAAATATTTTCTAGTTTCTTCAAAACCAAAGGTTTATCCACAAAACAGAAGAAAACAAACTATGTCTGTAAACTCCACGTTTTGTTCATTGCTTTCCCTTCAGGAAGATCTATATGCAAGATTCATTCCTGAAAGGACAGCAAGGCCTTTTCTACATTAAGAAAACGTGCTCTGTATTGATGTAATTACATTTGTGCCAACTTCCTTAATGCAGGCAGCGCTTCAGTTGACCTTGGAAAACATGGAATCTCTCCAGCAGGTTTACAGACTTACTGGAGGTCATGTGGAGTATGTAACCTCAAAAAACTTGAGTCCTTATGCTAGTTATTCAGTATAGCAGGAATGTTAACTCACCTCATATTTTTCTTGAGCTTGTCAGACAATATTCTAGGAGTATAGATGAAGAATTTGCTGCTCCATTCCTGGGCAATAGCTACCTGCTGTGGCCTCTTTTCTTCAGTCCTGTGCTTGGAGTCCAGAGGGAGGGCAGAGGGAAAGGAAGAATTGAGAGAATTGATGGTGGCTTCTCAAAGTTCCCCATCAATGTCAGCTTCAAACCATTTGATGTCATTAGAAGCGGAGCAGTCTGTTGTCATTTTTCTCCTGTTTATATTGTCCGTGCAACCAGGCAAAATAAAGAAAGTGAAATTATAGCTCTGGAGGGCTTCTCTTACCTTCTTTTTTGTGCTTCTGTCATCCTATTTGACTGTTCTTCTTAGCTGCTCAGGAACTGTCACCTTGTATAGCATCCAGGGCTCTCTGGCAATCCAAAGTGACAAAAAATAATATAGTGGATAAAATCACCCAAGGAGCAGATGAAAGAAGTGGTGAAGCCAATAGAAAAACAACAAAAAGAAAGCCATGGGGCTGGATTGGTTGCAGTTATTGTTTGTGTGCTCTGGAAATATAAGTAACGATCAAGAAGGGGCACTAAATTGCTTTGAAGCCATCTATGATCCTTTTCCTATTCTCGGTCACCCTGAAGATGAACTGTGTACATTGGAAGTTTCTTTCTCTCTCCCTTCTTCCTGGGATTTAACAGATGTGGTAACCTTTGTGCTTTTTATTGTGCACTCAGGAAATAAAATTCCTCTCAGTTAAGCCACATTCAGAGTGGAAAAACAGCCGTCAGCTCCAGTGGACTTAGAGTACAGCAGCTCAGAAAATCCAAATCAGGCAGCATCTACAGTTCATCATGAGTGGAAGAACTGCTCCCCTGTCCTTTACCTGCCCTGGCTCCTACTCTCTCATCAAACAGTAGCCTGCAGCTACCTAAACTAGTCAGAAAACAAAACCCCAGATCCCGTATCTCCCACTATTAGGTTTAGAGGGAAAGACTTACCTGCTTGGCTTGGAGAAATGATCACAGGTCTCCATCTGCAAACACACAGCTTTACCAGAGCACCTAGAGTCCCAGAGGAGAGGTGATAGAGAAGAGGTCAATCACATTAGATTCCTGCTGCTATACATTACGGCAATTTTTGCCTTGAGCAGCAGATTGGGAATCACAGAGGAGGGTGCTCTGTTTTGGAAAGGCTGGTGCGTACAAGGATTTCTGGGCTGATCAATAAAGTACTCATAATTCTGTGGCTCTAGCACCAATAAAATCATTGTAAAACACAGAAATGTCAGTTATAGGGCATCTCGCGCAGATCTGAATTGAAGTTCTGAGCCTGTGTAGAGAGGAACCAGGGTGAAGATTAGAAAAAGAGATGTGGTGTTCACTGGAGAAGAGCTTTCAATTCACTGTGTGGCCAGTGGAAGAGCAGGTCCCATGTCTCAACCATGAATCCTTTCAGGTGACAAGTTGTTAAGCATATCAGGAGAGCCAGAAAGGCAAGTCCCCTGCCTCTGGAGGTCTGCCATCCCATGGTCCTTCCATGTGAGACGACGGTATAAACAGCCTTGCAATGCTTCAATCTGGCTCTGAGAACCTGAGATTCCTCTTACTCCAGAACTCCTTCAAGGAACCGTTCACTGGGCCTCTTGTGTGGGCACAGGGCCTTGCTTTGAACCTTGTACCTCCATCACAGAGATAGTGGAGCTCCCTGGCTTGAGTGATATTCACCCTTTGAACATTCCTGACTTAGTGGGCATTTTTCTGTTGGGTAGATTAAGTGCTGGTATAAAGTGAAAGAAGTACTATTTCTGGGCAGTTTCAGCCTGGCCATAAATCTTATGTCACAGATCAAGTCAAACTGGTAATAAATCTCTTAAACCTTGTAAGACATAATGCCAGATCCAGCCCTTGGAAAAGGAAGTACAATTCCATTGACTGCCAACACTTGTTTGCACGAGATTTTATCTCTTTCCTTCTCACTATCCCCAATACCAGTGCCTTGTCTGCTTTAACTGCCACTGAAGTAAATGCTGCTCTGAAAAAAAAAAAAAAAACACCAAAAAACAAAAACAAAAAAAAAACAACAAAAAAAGGGAACAGCAGGCTAGAGATGGCCAGAAAATGCTATTTCCATACTATTTTCTCAGATTGCCAAAAATTTCCATTCCACACCACGTATAATACAGCTGGAGGCAGGGCAGGCTCAGGACAAAGCCACAGCGTCCGCATAAATATTCTTTTTAGCCCTTTCTGCCAGCACCTCTGAGGTCATATTCTCTGACAGCCTAGCTTGTCTTTAGAGCATCTGTGGGGCATTGTGAGAGTGGCCCCATCAACACACCAGAAAAGAAATAATGCAGTACTCCCAGACCCTTAAGCACCTCTGGAGCTCCTCTCAAAGAGTGTGGATGGTCGCTGTCACAGGTTGTTTCCCTCTATAAGAACCCAATTTTGTGAGAACATATACTGGAAAGCTACAGAAGGTCTACATCGTCACATTCACACCACGTCTCCCGTCACTGCTCTTATGTACACTCTCCACCAAAACCTCTTTGGGCAGCATAAGGCATCCAGATATGGTCAGTAGGGTGCTGATGGAGTGAAGCCAAGCAGATGATCTCAGCAAGCTTTATGGTTTTTTTTACACATGCAGGGGAGCTCTCCACTTCCAGAGCTGCAAGAGCCAACCAGAGAAGACACCTTGGTATAAATTCCTCAGCAGGCATATGTGAGGCTGCTTAGCTTCTGAGTCAGTCAGTCAGCAATGAGTCATTGCCCACAGGAGGGAAAAAACCCAAGACCTGTCAAAGTTGTTTTTCAAAAACAAGAAAGAATGACTCAAGCATAACAAATAGGTAGGTATTTGGTTGGATTGGGGAGGTCCTAGTTCTTGTTCCTGTATTTCCCATCTCCCACATACCAGGTAAGTGCCCCAGCAGGCCTACACAACCAACTTCCTCCCCACTGGATGACTGTGGGGACAGCTAATACAAAGTGTAATAGCCCACTCAGGCAAGACTAAGAAAGAGCTTCAACTGGGGGAAAAAAACAAACACCTGAGAAAAGCCATGATTGTTGGGAACAGAGGCAGAACAGGGGCTTTTATGTGACTTCCAGCTTCCTTGGTTAAACCCTTGGCCACCATGCTGTTTGGTACCCTGGTCCAGCTAGTGTCTTTCATCAAAAATTCCCAGCTGAGACCAAAAACTCCTTCCAAACATAAGTTACATTTAAAACCAACCAGTTTTCTCTCATATTTCAACAAACTGAAAGTCTCTGGCACAAAACTGTCAGAAAACTCCCCATTGAGGTTCTGTGAAAGATGCTCCAAGAAACAGCGCTGGTACAAATACTATAAGTACCAAGTGTCCAGGCTACAGGTCAACAAGAGTTTGATATAAAAGAGTCTGACCTTGTTTCTCAGTCTCCATATCCCATAATCATTCAGTATGGAAGCATTCAAACAAACTAACAGTTGTTCCTTTTCATTTAATCTTTTTGCCAAATAATAAACCTTTCAGACAGCCTCACTGGAATTATTCAGACACACAAATTATCAGCTACTGGAATATGTTTTTTTTACCAGTTGTTGTTCTCTTTCATATTCCCTGGGTTTCAGGCACCCCCTCACAGTGTCCTCTTTGATGATATGGGAAGGCAAAACCAGCTCTAACTTCAGATGATGGCATAAAGTTTTTGATAAACACAAGGGAGAAAAGAACTGTTTCATATTCTATGGAATTACGTTGAAGTAATAGCTTTTTTTAAAAAAAAAAAAAAAAAAGGCAAATGCTTTGGAAATCATTTAATTGTGGTATAGATATCTGAGTGCCAAAAAGAAATTGCTGGGCTGATGGGAGGGCCCATAAGACCAAAAAAAAATGCTGGGGACTCTGGAGGGACTGGGCAACCAGCAGGAGTACACTAGAAGCAAAGCATCTAGAGCATGATCCAGGTAGCAGGGCAAGAATTGAATATTTTTATCTGTTGATATATTTTGACTGAATTTTTACTAAAGTCTTCATAACACCTTTCACTACTAAAAGAAAAGAAGAAAGAAAGGTTAAGGAGTTGAAAAGTCCTAAGTACAAGAAAGTTTTGAAGAGAAAAAGCTTTCTTGATCTTGAAACTCATTTGACTAAAAATTTACTCCCTTCTGCCCATCATCTCTCATTGCAGCTCCCAGACTATCAAAGAAGGGCAGCCAGGTTGTGATGACAGGCAAAGGCCATTATTTAAGCTTGACCATTAAAACAAAGGATGCAGATTAAGGCCAGCTGAGTTTACAAATAAGTTTGTAGCAAATGAGGTTGCTGTAAGCATAAACAGTGCTGACATCCAACAGTGTTCAGCTGAAGAAGCAAAGACACATCTGTGCTCCTAAAGGCATGAGAAAAACAAAAGTGGAAAGCATTCCAAAAGACAAAGGTCATCCTCTGGCTTTAACTAGTCCCAACAGATACTTATCCAACTTACATTTTTTTTTCTCTGAAAACTTCAAAGAAGAAATTCAATACCCTTCTCGCGCAATCTATTTTAGTGCTTAACTATTACTTACTGCTAGAAAGTTTTTGCTAATGTGTAACCTAGATCTTCTTGCTATGATTTAAGCCCATCACGTCTCATTTTTTCCTTAGTGGATGTGGACAGCAGTTTTATCTCCACAGATACTGAAGGTCTAACAGCAAATTCAGCTTCCCTTACTGTCAGGCGTGGACCTTAATTACAAGATGATTTCAACTCTCACAGCTCATATTTGTATACACACTATGCATATTTACGGTACATGCCAAATACAACTGCTTTGAATAGATGGCTGTGAAGATTTTGTTGTGGTAGAGAAAACAAGTTGCCATTGCTGGCATTAAAGCACAAGAAACATTTTTCACACACCCCCATAAGTATTACACACACACACGTACAGTTTTCCCATTAAGGGCAGTGTTGTTTACATACCCTGACAGTTCTGAGGGCAACCTAATGCTACCGCAAGTGTACTCAGTCGTATCTGCATGCAACCACCCAAGTGCATGCAGAGACATAAAGGCATATGTATGCTTATGGATTTGCGGCACAGACTTGCAGATGGTATAAATCAGTGTCAGTCCCACTCAGCCTAACTCCTATTCAAGTTGACCATAAGGTATGAACAGACAAGTATGTAGATCTCCATGTCTACGCAGCCATACGGGCTGTATACCTGGGTAGGTGTGCGTTGCATACCTTCCGGGCCTGCTGGATGCTGCAGTACAGCTGCCAGCCTGGCCACCCAAAGCACAAACTTGACCACCATCAAGTTGCCATCAGTCGAAAACTGTGGCTCAGGCACTAGAAGAAAGACTGTGAGCAGCACAGTGCAGTGCAGCAGGGCCCTGTTGAACCAATTAGGGTTAACACATTTCTGGTTAATGAGAGGTGCCGGTCGTGATTGTAAATTAATATTTTCCAGTGGCTACCCATGCACTCAAGTGTCAGTATTGATCAAACTTACCTCTGCCCAGTTAATGCTGATGGATTCAACAGCAACATACGCCTGCTCATCTGTTACCCAATTAAGATAAGCTCTCAACTCATCCTAATAGCTGTATTTATTGTCATCAGGAATATTGATGTATCTCTGTGCTAACTGCAAGCCAACATACACACATGAGCCCATGCAAAGGATGTGGTGTTGCTCTGGGAATTGTCACAGGCTCAAAGCACAGTGAGAAAGCACTTTGTTAGCCTTCATGTTCTTTTGTCCAGAGAGGCAGTATTTTCTGTAGGGAAAAGGAAAGTAAAGGATCCTCCCCTTCTCTAGTCTTACTAGACTAGATTTCTCCACCCACCCCCCCGCCCCCCATCAGAGAATAAGCAGCACAGCAAGCTCTACAAATAAACTGCTTGGATCTTTAAAGACTAAAGCAAACGGAAGCCTCCTGTTGCATAGGGAGTCTAGCATGTGAGAAATGCTGGGCATGTAAGGAAAATGTCTATGGGAGGAACCAAATAAGGATTAATGAGCATCTTTTTTATATGGTTCTCTACATTTCTAGCTTGACTGTCTGAATCAGAAGCTGCTGGGTAACTAATGGGCCTTGGGTAAGGGACATGACAGCAGCTGTCTGTACAAAGCAAACAAAAAAGATTGTAGGAAAATTTAACATTTTCCTTGCAGTGCAAGGAGTTCATTCCTGAAAAGCCCATACACAATTTAGCCAACCCAAGAGACACTTGGCCCTTCCTGGAAACACAGACTTCTGCCCCTAGCAAATGGGCTGTTAATGAGAGCAAGAGATCAGGACCCATTTACTCATAAAAAGGTCATTCTAAACTAAAACAGAAGTGAGAGCTCAGAGGAGGCCAGTTCATCTCTGCAGCCAAAGTGCAGCCCTGACAATCCCAGCCAAAGCGCCCATCCTGTGCGGCCAAGATTGCATGCTGTGGTATATAAAGCTGAATTAGAAAAGAGGGTTGTAGATGCGATTCCTAATGCTCAACAAGTTAGAAAGCAGTTAACACAGGTCTTTTAGTGTGCGACACTGGCCTCTGTGCTTACTCGTTAAGGATGCCTTTTCCCTGCCATCTGAGCACAAAAAAGACAGCACCATCTGACTTATGCAGAGGCCGAGTTTGGTCCCAGGGAACTGGTTGGAATCTCAAGTCATCAGTAAAAACCTATCTGGTGGTTTTCATAAGTGTTAGCCTCAATTGGTCTTCTGATTTGACAGATGCTCCCAAGGCAACTTATGGTCCTGGAAGCACCTTATTAAGCCAGAGTTAATGGCAGCTCATGCTGAGTGACAAAAGTTTGAATGGGATCTTGCAAATGGACCCTTTTAACCCACCAGAGGTGGAACTTGCAAGCTGGCTGCCACAGAGTGATGGCAGACCTCAAGCTGCTGCTGCTTCTGTCCAATCTGTCCTTTAGATAAGTGAAGGACACCTATCTCCAGGGCTCTCCACTTAGTACTTTTCACCATTCACTAAATTAAAAAGTGAGCAATTGACAGCACACCTTATTAAATGACACTTCTCCCTTCTTCCCCCTACCACCATGGCCATGTTTTAACAGCCACAGACACTTTGCTGGTGTCTTTTTAATTTGATTTAACTAAAAAAATAACGCACAAAGCCATTTGGCCTTGTGCCACTCAACGTACTGCTATAGAGTAGGCATGAGTTATAGGGTAATATTTCACACCCTGTTGTGTCTTATTACTTAACTAATAACAATATTTACCCAGGGTTTTCCCCGAGCAACTCAGACAGGTTTAAAAGAAATCTTGATTAAAGAATGACAGCCAAAGTATTGGATGTTAAGTATAAATAAGAGTAATGTGAAGAGAGTGGAAGAGTTTACTGTTGCATCCTGGTAGTTTGCAGTAAATCAGTATAATATGAAAGTTCCTCCTTCACGGGGCCTCCCCACTTGCCAACTCTCTCACTGCAGTCCACGTAGAAAGTTGCCAGACTTCTTACTCGCACAAATGCGGCTATTGTGGGCTGCCGCAGCAACATGCAGTGGTAGCATTTGCTTGCCAGAGGCTGAACGTTTTACCCTAAGCCCTTAACCGCTGGAGCTATGGGAATAATCAGGCACTTCTCACCTTTTCTGGGGCTAGCCACCAAGAAATACAATTATAGCAAACTAGTGTAAACTAGTGTAGCAGAGCCTTCGTCTTCCACAAATTCCCTGACACTCTCAGTAGTTTGCAACTACAAAAAGATTTTTAGCTGATACAAAAAAACCCACCTCTTATCTGTGGAACTCGCCACTGAGGCAAAGCCAAGGACCAAGTAAATTACAAGGATATTAGATGTTACCAGTAAAAGCACCCCCATTCAGGTTAGAGAGGACATGACATTTTTACTTGTTCACATAACTCTTTCACCAGTCAAGCAGCAACTGTCTCTTTGGTAGATTATTCCATGTTCTTGCACCTTGCAATTTCTGCTGAAATAGTCTGTGTTGCCCTCTGTTCAAGGCAGGATACAAAGCTATCAAAGTCCTTGTCTCACTTCCTTTGGTAATTCTCCAGCTGACTAAGAGACTTAAGCTACACATCCATTCCGCTAAGGAAGGCACTGTAGGTTCCTTCCAACCTAACTGCATTCAGAAAACTCATCTAATACTGTAAGTACAAGGACTCCTGTCAAAAGCAAAGAAGAAAAAATACATTCAAATTTATGATCAAGTTGCTATTTGCCTGACTGCCTCATAGATTACCTGCCCACTGGAAGGGGGGAAAAATGATCACTGTTCTCTGCAGCTTCTTGTTTTCCCATGGGGACTTCCCCTCCAAAAGTTTGCCAGCCTCTGATACAGCTCCTCTGTAAGAGTGGCTAAAATCACAGCCCTAGTAGGGAAGCATGCAAGCCAGGGCTCCTAAACAGTGTCATTTCTGTAGAATTACTTAAGGTGATGAATGGTTAAAATCCTGCAGTCGTTACTCAGGCAAAACATCATTCCAAGATGTTGAAAACTTTGAATGAATAAAGGCTTTAAGATTTGGTCCAATGGTAGTAATTTTGGAGCAGACACCTTAAGCTACGTGAGTCTCTTCTGACAAGGGGCTGTGACACAGGATGCTCTTACGGTCTAGTCCCACATCGTACCAGCAGCAATCTGTCGCTGGCTGCATTCCCAAGAGAAGGACAGCAGCAGGCAGTGGCTGAGGAGCAAAAGTGAAAGGATTGAACATTTACCTCTTTGATCAGGCTCTGCAGAGGTTGTCTTTTCATCCTTTAGTATTTCAGCATTCCTCAGTCTTGCTTCCACACTGGAAAGACTGAGTATGAAACACTTCTTCCTTTCCAAAGTGGGAGATTTACAGTGCAGGAGAGCCTACAGGTGAGTATCTCACCAATATTTGCATTTGCAGGGCCTGTCCTGTATCTGTACTCAAATGAGATCCAGCCAGGGAAGGTGACAGCAGTACAAGGGCAGGGAGAGGAGTGAGGTCCTCCTTTGCCTCCTCACCAACAGGGAAAGGAGCCCCATGAGACAAGCACAGTCATGTGGAGGTGGTACCGATGAGTAACTAAGGAAGCAGGGAATGAAACTCCATATCTTATTGAGAATATTTAGTCCCAGTTAAGGGAACATTTTCTGTTCTTCATTTACATTGACATCACCTGCACTTGCAGTAAAGTTTTACCCCATTGTCCTGGTTTCGGCTGGGATAGAGTTAATTGTCTTCCTAGTAGCTGGTACAGTGCTGTGTTTTCAGTGTGG
>JAVKLA010000030.1:4781699-4796167 GCA_034782735.1 Sagittarius serpentarius | reverse complement strand
CTCCCCCATCCCACTGGGTGGGGGGGAAGCGAGTGAGCGGCTGCGTGGTGCTGTGTTGCTGGCTGGGGTTAAACCACAACACCCATCTTACCACATACTTCCTTCTCCTCCCCTACTCACCTCCCCGTAAGTATACGCAGCTGCATTCAGTCCAGCTTTCCTGCTCTCAGCTCTGCACTCCATCAGGTCCTACCCAGCCTCTTCCCGGTCCTTTTTTCCCTTCACAAGCGCCTATACTTCTCATACACACCAGTCTCCACTTCTTGCACCTCTGCCAGTTCTTTTTGGGAATTGCATGGGCTCATTATTAACTCTGCCAGCTGTTTCATCACCCTGACTCTCAGCACACCAAACCAGAAAGGCCTTTCTCCTCCAGGACACCCCTCCCAGCTGAGTCTGGGTGGCTTATCACCTGTAAGCAGCAGCTTTTGCCCTGGCAGCTTATTTCTACATGCCAATCCTTCTGTGCTAGCAAAAAAGAGCCTTCTCCCTCCTCCTCTGGACCCCTACCATTTGCCTTTCATTTCTTTCCTAAAGGAGGGGAGGGAATCGTACCATCCCTCTTGGCTCAACTGCTGCTAGCCATATTCTGTCCCTCAGCAGCAGATAGAGCCTGTAAGGGAAACAGAAATGGCCTTAGGGTAAGAGACCACATCCTTTTGAATTAACTTACAGGCCAGGGGCTAAAACAACTGCCAAAGAGGATAAACGTGGCAGACAGTACTAGTTTCTATTAGGAAATCAGCGATTCTGCTTTAAAAATAAAAACCGCAGGATGTTAGAAGTCCCCCAAATCACTGTGCATATTCATAATAGGTCCAAAGCATTAACAGTAACTAGTTTAATGGGTCCAGGACTTATTCAGAGTAAAGACAGCCAGACTGATCAGACTCAGCCCAAGAGCAACACTAACTGCTGGTCTTTGGATTCATGGGACAAGCATCAGCAGACAGAATGGCAGGCAGGAAGAAAATTGTGCTCCAAACTACAGTTCCCATGAACCCCCACAGAACCTCAAGCTGCTTCTACAAAAATTGTATTTTAACCTTTTATTCCAACACAGAATAGAGACATAACTGAAACAGGGAAAGGTAATTTCCATTTTCTCTTATCCTGAGGATTTAGCCCTTGAGGAAGGCTGCAAGGACCAGCTGTCCCATTCATGTCATTTTTTTTTAAAAGCACAACCCTTATTTTGGAAGCACTTGCCTTCCATTCACAAGTGATCTTCCACTTCTCCTGTTGACAGGCATGTGTCCAGGCTTCTCACTTTCTCTCTGCTGCTGGGTGCCCTTTTCCAAACTCACTCTTTTCAAGTGCAGGTCAACTTCATCATCTGATACCAGCTGGAGAAGGAAGCTAAGCACCCTGGGAAAAAAAAACCAAAACACTAACACCCAAAACAAAACAAAAAAAAGGAGGAACCTCTAGGTAAAAGTCGGTAACAAAGCACCATGAAGCCTCTCTGTCACGCCTCCCTGCCCCCCGCCCCCCCGGCAGGATGAGGAGGAGAAAAGTATAAAGAAATACCTGCGGGTCGAGACAAGGACAGGGAGGGATCACTCACCACTTATGGTCATGGGCAAAAGACAGACTCAACTTGGGGAAAAAACCAAAATCAATTTAATTTACTACCAACCAAATCAAAACAAAGATAATGAGAAGTAAACCCAAATCTTAAAACCCCTTCCCCCGCCCCTCCCTCCTTCCCGGCTCAACCCCACTCCAGCTTTTCTCTCCCTCCTCCCTGCCGGCCGGCGGGGCAGGGGGACGGGAAATGGGGGTTGGGGTCAGTCCCTCACACCTTGTCTCTGCCACTCCTCCCTCCTCACGGAGAGAGCTCCTCACTCAGCCCCTGCTCCAGCCTGGGGTTCATCCCATGGGAGACAGTTCCTCATGAACTGCTCCAGCATGGGTCCCTTCTGTGGCCCCCGGTGCTTCAGGCACCGACTGCTCCAGCGCGGGCTTCCCCACGGAGTCACGGCCACCTTGGGGGGCACCCACCTGCCCCGGCGTGGGGCCCTGCCCGGGCTGCAGAGGGGCATCTGCTCCCCGCCTCCTCTCCATGGGCTGCAGGGGGACAGCCTGCCCTCTCCCCAGGGGCTGCAGGGCCATCCCCTCCTGCCTCACTGGGCTTGATACCTGTGCAGGTGTTTCTCTCACATCCCAATCTCCCCCGCCCCACAGCAGGTTCCCCTTCTTAAATACATTATCCCAACCGCTGTCACTGATGGGCTCGGCCATGGCCAGAGGTGGGTCCGACTTGGAGCCAGGGAAGCTTCTAGCAGCTTCTCTCAGGAGCCACCCCTGCAGCCCCTCTCGCCTGCTACCAAAACCCCGCCACACAAACCCAAAACAAAGACCTAGAGGAAAGCCAGATCCTTAATACCAGAGGATCATTTTCCAAATACTGCTTTCCTCTGAAGGCCCAGTGCACGAGCTGCCTTTGGAAAGGCTCCTGCTGAGGTAGTGGAGACCCCTGAAGCACACAGGACCCAGGGGGAGAGAATGAAGAGACTAGTTTGTTTTAAATTCAGTGACAACTTCTATGTAGAAAAACATGACTCCCTTAATAACGGTCTACTACAGCCTTCTGCTTTTCCCCACCCATTCACCTAGCCTCTATTTCTTCATTGTAGAATGTATTTCAGCATCATTTCTCAACCACTCAAATTCTACATCCTTCCCGTGCAGTACCCTATCTCACCTCCGGCTCCTCTGGCCTGACTTTGCTCACCTTGGCAAGAACCAACACCGGTGTACTCGTGCTTACTTTCACACAACAAACGCCATTTTCTCACCACATTTCCTTCCTGCCCTCTGCGGCAGCCATTCTGCAGAGATGCGGCAGCCGGTATCCCCTGTGCCTGAGGCACAGCACCTCCCGGCCGTCACGACACCTTCGTGTTGTGCTGCTGCCCTGTCCCCAGCAGAAGACTCTTTAAAGCCCAGGCCCTACCTGTATCGTCATTTCTGTTTTAAGACATGTTCTTGGGAGTCCTGCAAGTACGGGCTTCCAGTTCTAGGAAGGATGATGTTCATCCTTGCACACAGACCAAACAGACCTCTCTAGCGAGAAAAAGGCTGATGTCAGGTTCTGGAAGTGGTGGTGTGCTGGAAACAGCACTCTAGGGAAGAACACATTTGTGTGGGCAGTCTCCCTATAACCCCCAAGAACAAAAAAATTGCCAAGCTTTGCAAGAAAACAGAAAAATTCCCAATTTTATAGCTACCCACATTTTTCCTGAGATACCAAATATGCAGTATAAAGCACAAATTCATGTATCAAGAGAATGAAAGATGGTGATTTTTCCTGATTTCCTAGCACTGACCATTGAACTGCAGCTAAAAATTTCTGTATCGAAGTGCTTCTGAGCTAGAATCTCTCTTTTAGACAGAATTGATTTGAAAATCTGATATATGGGAAAGTTACAATTTCTCCAGTTATTTAATCCCAATGGAAAGTTATCCTCATCATTAAAAATGCCTTACTTGCCTGCCCCCGTCCTTCTTTTCTCTAGTTCAGCTTGCGACTACTGGGTCTTGCCAGCGTTTTCTCTGCCAGAATTGCTAAAATCTTATTTCTAGGAAGGTAAGCAGGGCAAGCAGGGCCTACGGTGATGATCCCTCTCAGTCTTCTCTAAACAGTTTGAGTTTCCTAGGTTATTTCGTTCTGAGGCAGATTTCCAAACTTTGCAGCATTCCAGTGGGCTCTTATCTGAAGTCTGTCCAATTTGTCAACAGGCCTTTGATACATTTTGTAATGCAGTTAAGTTAATGTTGCAAGAGAAATCGTCACTTTTTCTACTTTCTAGGCTTTTGTGTGCTTGACTTCTCACCCGTAACATTTACGCATAACTGCATACCATACACGGTAAAAAAACATCACACACAGGAGACTTAAAGGTCAGAAACCAAACTAGAAAATATATACTAGATAAACCAATCAAAGCCTATTAATTACTACTTTTTTTCCTGTTTCCGACTCTGCATGCCAGATGCTACGGGAGCTTGAAGTACCTTACCCAGTGACTTACCTAGCTCGGAGAGGATTGGCCTGATGCTACTACCATTTCTTCCTTTGGAAAACCATCCTGCAAGACTTAAGGGAAATTTTTCCTAAGACCTAAATTTTTCATGTGGTTAATTTCATCCTATTTCTTTTACAGCCTTAAACCATGCTATGTAAATTTTCTTTCTTCTACATCCTTAAGCAATATAAATTACATCCTATTATTCCTACATCCCTAAGCCAATCTAACTAAGATCCCCTTGTTACTCATAGACCCTTAAGCAAGCGTGTATGCCTCTTTAATGTGCCCAATCCTTTAAAACCTTGTAAAGGATCCTAACACCCTAGGTGGGTTGGTCAGCTTATACTTGCTTACTTTTAGTTTCCATACATCACCATCAATGAAACCTTGCCGTTGATTCTCTGCATTTCTTTCATCTCTGGGACTCGTTTCACATTGAGATATCCCAGATCTGTCTGAACTGAGGCATCACTGCTGCCAATCATAGTAGTCCCCATCCTGCCAGTCCAGGACTTGCTACCTCTTCTTATGAAGCCCACAGTCTCAGCTGATATCTGTTTCCATTATATATATATATATATATATACACACACACACACACGCACATATAAATTGATTTTGTCCTGCAAATGCAATCACTGTCAAATTTCACCCAATCCAGACATGAACTCCTCCTCAGAGTACATGTAGCAAAAAGAGGATGGAAAATGTGAATAAGCAAAGTTCTCGATGAGGGGTGGTGAGCGTTAGCTGCAGAAGAAACAAGCACACAGTAGGATGAACAGCTTCTTCAGCAACAGAAAAAAGTAGCTCATCAACTGAGTTTTTGGCCTGAGATTTTTGTTTTTAACCTAGAGCACAATCAACAAATCTTAGACTCCCATCTGTACTTCAAGCAGCAACATATGCAAGGATACAAGACCAATCTAGCTGGTGCTGTAGATGGCATTTTAGACACACCAAAGCTTTGGACACATCCAAGACACTTGCCTAGTCTAGACGTGGCAGAGATCACCAAATCCTTTCTCTGCTAGAAGAATAAAAGTGGCTGTAAGTGGCTTTCTTATTTTGGTGCTGTCCGTATCACAGACAGAATCTTACCTGCTCTCAGGCAACAGGACAACCTCAAAGCATAGCCTGCCTTTGCACCTAGTTTTTTGGACTCTCTTAACCCACCAAAAGCAGGTTTTAACCCACTCTTCCTCCGGAGGTGAAAAGGGTCTGTTCGCAAAATGTCAAACTGGTCACTCAGTTTGAGCTGCCATCAATGGTGGCTTAATTACAGAATCACAGGATCTTTGAGATAGGAAGACATCTCCTGAGATCATCCAGTAAAATAAGATGCTTTCAAGACTGTAGACCATAAGATGTCTTGGGGGCATCAGTTGCGACTGATCTCCTGCCAAGCAAAGGAACAGCAGTTCTTGTGTCTGGCTTACAACCACTCTGCCATACACAGATCCTCTTTGGGAAAGCTCAGCAGATATTTAGGTCCCACTTCCCTTAAGTAAGGATCTGAGTGTTCTGGTGCTGTAAAAATGCCTGATGGCCTACATAATAAAAACATTAATAGCAATTATCCTGAAAATACAGCTGACATTTTGAGGGGGATTAAAGAAAGCATTTTGGATCTGACCAAGATGATACCAAAAGGGAAGGCATAGATGTCTTGCTTTGGCAATACTATTACAAAAAATTCTGTTCTGGCTAAAATCCAACTGTTTCCGCTAACTTTTTGGCCCAGTCACAACACTAAATAATCCATTATTCTGCCAGGTCTGTTTAGAGCCCAAAGTGAATTACTTGTTTCTTGGCTCAGACCTGCATCAGAAGATCCTCAGCTCGAGATAACTGACACTTTACCATGTAGCAAGGACTCTCCTTTGAGACATATAAACATTTTGTTTCATTGACTGATCTTTTTCTGGATTTATAGAACACGCCTTTCCCTGGAGCTCAGGTCACATTTGCATAGTCGAATAAAAATGCCATAAATCTCCTCCCTTTCAGCAGTAGAAAGCAATGGAGAATTAATTCCTCCTGGGGCCTCCTTAAGCAGCTACTTGTCTCATTGCTGGACCTTGTGCTATTCCTTTTTGGGGTCAGTATGATCCTCTGACTTGCCAGAGTTATTCACCAACCCACACCGAAGACTCTTTCCCTTCGGGAACAAGGAGCTCCTGCAGTCAAACCAAGCCAATAATGACTCACGATGCCAGGTAATGGGATGCCTCCCTGATACTTAGGCATAACATTAAACATTGCAAAGGATCTGTGCATCAGATCAGCTGCACAGACTTATTCTTCGTAGTTCAGTCAGTTCATAAAAGAATCAAGACTGAGGAAAGATTTCTGTTGTTGTTGTTGTTACAGACACGACCCAGGGAGGAGGTTTTAACTCCTGAGTTAGGTGAAAACAGTGGGTTAAGGATGGAGACTACAGATCAGAGATCACTTTATACTGCAATACACAGTATTAGCATCCCACTATGGTAGACTGGAAACTGCTGTCAATATTCCTACCCGTGCTTAATTGGTGGGCAAGGCGAGTTTCCTTTCTATGGTCTTAAAAGAGCAGCAAAGTTTGTAACAGCTTGAGTCAAACACGTCAACAACTACATTTTGACCTCTTAACCCAACTGACCACCAGAGAAATCAGAGAAATAGGAGAAAAGTTTTTAGCCCTTGAGCAGCCCAAATGCTAATCCTTGTCATATTGTACTGTCCCTGTGGACTACGTCATCATTGGCTCCATTATACAAAGAGAGACACTTGGACAACTGTATCTAGATTCTTTCTAGTGCATATGTGATACAATCCTGTATCCTCTCGTGCTCTGTTAATAATCTGAATATTTGCTTGCTTTTATTTGGATGCAATGTCTGAGTCCTGTCTGGCTGCTAAGCAGACTTCTCCCAGACGAGTTTGAAACACATTTGGCAGTTCTTTGCCCATATGTGCTCCCTCAGACATGCCTCCTGAAAAATCACACAACTAGACAGTTGCTCAGAAATCAACACGTGTTCCCCTCAGACATGACAGGTACTGTTGGCCTGTGACTTCAGCTATTTTAACATAATCAGATGCTACAAACATGAGTCTAGTACAAAATAGCATTTAGCTAGCTAGCAACCCTCTATCAGTAATGAGATGGCAGTTTACTATGCTAGATAATAAACTAAGCAGCCTATTTCCTAATAGGAAAATGTTGCCTCTGCACCAAGTAAATGAACAGCAGGGGACATGGTAGGGACATAGTAGCCCAAGGAACTGTATTTACTTAGTTTCAGGGCATACGAGAAGGTGATAAATTAGACATAAGGGGTTGAGCTTAATGTTGCAGGAGAGGCATTTTGATCATTTTCTCTCCTTCTTCTGCCCCTCCCTTTCACTCCCACCGCCCTCCTCCTATTTTTCTGCTGGTAGAGATACATTTCCACAGCACGCAGCCTTTCCTCTCTAATAAACTTTTTCTTCTATCATCAAGATGAAAGCCTTGAAAGGGATGGTATTTATGGAGAACACTCTAACCTTCACTGCTTACTCCTCAAACTGGCATGGTGCAGGACCAACGAAGCTTCGGAGTGAAGCCATATGGCAGCTTTCTAACATGCACACAGTGAAAGTCTGGGGGGAGCTGGAGCCACAACAGCTTCTAGTGAACCAAACATGACTATCTCTGACTTCCCTCTCAGCACCTCTAACTGTCCTAAGCCAGAGTCCTAGGGAGCAAAAAAAACCCCAGATGTGAAAAAAGTGGTGTATGAAGTAAGAAAGGGAGAGGGAGCAGTGCAAAGATGGGAGTAAAGGATTGAGAGAGAGGGCAAGAGATTTATTCAGCATTTCCTTGTCTGTCTCCTCCACAAACTGAATCACAGAAGCATGAAAGTAGATGTATTGAATCTCAAAGGAAATAAAAGAAGTGGAAAATTAACTACTGATGAAAAAAAATAGCTGTGTCCAGGGATTCCTGCATATCAACTCTGAGCTTCCTCTTATCAGCTTAGAAGTGAAAAGGCCAGGGGACCAGGGAGGAAAGGTCAACCACTGAGGGAACACACAGGCAAGGGAAAAATGAGAGCTAACATGGAAATCAAAGCAAAAGAGCAGGACAGAAAAGAGCTGATCCCGTTTCAGATGATTTGCATGCACTGCCCTGAGTGCCATTTCCCAATTTCAGCATCGTGAATGGGTGAAGTTGGCTTAAGGCTGAGGCTTAGAAAAGCCACACCACTTTCTGCCTTTCTTTACCCCCTCTATTTGACAACAGGTGGTAACAGTGGGCTGGGGAAATCTTGTACAACAGCAGCTGCCGCCATCTGCACCGGCACACAGCTGAGCCAATTGCGAGTTGCTGCATGCCAGGTCTGAACTAACCTCAGGAGCTCTTCCCTGCTGGTTACTAATGGCTTAGAAACTGTGCACAAAGTTGGCCTGTTTAATTCTGGCTGGATACTGGGCATTGCTTTTTCCTGTATCTTACACTGTTGTTTCCCTTTAGTTTTGAATAAGCTTTGACCTTATTCTCTCCTGGGCCTCCCTATCCACATTGCTTTGAGGGGCTATCTCAGGGTTCCAGATGATGAGGGATAAAGGGCGGCCTCCGCATATCTTTCTGATCATAGGCAGGTCCACTGCCATAGTCTCGTTGGAAACAGCTGACAAAAGGTTGGAATAAGTGTATGTTGTTACTATCGGCCACGGGTAGTCAATATACGGGACCTTAAGGATTGGCTTCCAGTGTAAGTAAAGCTGGTTGCCTGAGCATATTCCAAACAAATGGCTCCCCACACAAATGCCCCCTGCCCCCTTACATACCAGTTACCAATAATGTGCAAAGCCACCTCCTTTTTAGAAATCTCCACTGAATCCCAAAGCCTGGCTCCCAAGGACCAACTGTGACCCCCAGATTGCCTTCAGCGGGACAATTCAGCTATTCAGATTGCTTCCTCAAATCAGTATAACCGAAATGACAACAATACCATCTCTTCCAAAGACTGAGTATTTGCTCACAGTCAGTCAGGGCCAAGAAGGACACACATAAAGACAGGACATACCTGGGGACACACTGGTGACATAATTCAGCAATATTGGTTGTACAAATGCAGACTAAATGACAAACTCCTACAGAAAGAGCTAACAGCTTTAAAGACAAAAACAAGAGAAAAGTATGTGGTGGGGTAAGCAGGACAGATGGGTTAACAAACATAATAGGATGTGCATAATTCTCAGCTACTCAGGAACAGTAATCACAAATCACCACCTGCCCAGTTACTATCAGATGGCAGGTTTGCCTCTTCACATTCAACAAATCTGTTTCCTGTGTATGCATCACAATCAGACTTTGTGCATTCACTTACCAAAGTAACTTTTCTTCTCCTACACAGCCAGCTCAGCTCCAGGAGAAGGAACAGGAGCTTACACCTTCCCATACAACAAATTATTTACTATGTTTGAATCAGCCATGTCTGTGTAAACCAGCTGAAGCAAGGAAGCTTTCAGCATATCAGTGCACCTCATTTCAGCTTGCAGAAGCTCCTACTTTATGCGAGGCTTGACTTTGAAACTACAGTTGAGCACTGCAGAACATGTTTTGAACTGCGTTTCAGTCAAGCGGAGGCTATTTGCTCTTGTGGTACCAGGAGGAAATAAATGTGGAACCCTGCGACTCACTGGAACTGCCATATGGCAAAACTGAGCTCATCAGATAAGGTTGCGCATAACACTTTTGAGCAGAACAAAAATTCCACTTGTGAGTATCCAAGTGAATTTGGGTCAATTTTGACAGACAATTCTAGATAAAAGAAAAAAGTGAGGTGTAGGGAAAGGTGAGGGAAAGAAATATCAGAAGAGTCAGATTTTTTTTTTTTTTAATGTTGAAGTGGTGTTACTGTTGTTTTAAAATGGTCCAGGCTTAAAAAAAAAAAAAGAAGAAAACTTTTACAAGAAATTAATTAACATCCTCCCCACAATTAAATGAAAATTTTCTTTTTCAGTTTTGGATTGAATGAGGTACTTCTGGTCAACGGAACCCACCATTCTTTTTCCTTCAGCTTACTTTATTTTTTTTTTGTCCAGCTATTGAATTGAAAAATCCATTATTCACACAGCTCAATCTGAAATAAATAAAAGAGCAAACCAGCTGTAGACTCCTTAGATTCTGAATTAAAATGTCAGGTTATGGGAGACATGGTAGAATATTCCGTTGTCAGAGAATCACACACTATATAATCCCCTAATTATAACCAAACCTTTAGCAGTAGTTTCATGTACTCCTAACATCACTGGCTTTCAGGTAGCCTCATTCTAAACTGAACTCCCCCCAGGGCATTAAGGGCGCATGTGGTGAGCAGTAGGCCTATGAGATGATGGTTATCTAATCCCTGTGATGACAAAGAAGAAAAACATCTGTCAGTGAGAAGGAAACTTGCAACTTTGGGAGCTTTCGTCATGGGACAGTGACATTGCTGGCCTATCTCTACGGAAAGCCTCGGGAGGGAAAGCTCCTTCGGAAAAAAGCAGTAATAGGAGGAGGCAGCTTACTTGTCAAGTAGGCATAAGACTATGGAGAAAACAGGACCTGGGCTTCTGGAACTTAACTGGGCAGCCCGGAAGGAGCCCAGTCAGAGAAGAGCAGAGAAGAATCTGCATAGCGCGGAGCGGCTGACCCAGTTTGCCTCGCCTTTCCCAGAAGTCCTGCACCCACAGCAGCTGAGCAACGTACAGAATAGCAGGCGCCAGCCCAGGGCCTGCATCCTACAAGAGATGGGCAAAGGATAGCCCATTCCACATGGAGGTGTAGGGTCCTCCCATCTTTTCAACAGCTTGTCTTCCCTCGCTCTCAGCAGGGCTCTTCTGGCGTGGACTTAGCCCTGCCCAAGCAGCCAGCCGATCAGCGCTGCTTTTTAAGCCTGTGCTGGCCGGAGGGATAAGGGAGGCATTCTTCAGGCTTGCTTGCTCACTCACCACTCGGCCGTAGCAATTTCTTGTTATCATTGTCCATGAGCCCAAGCCCACAGAAATGAAGAAAGTGGAAGTTATTTTCTGCTGTTGTTTTGAATGGGAAGTAGAGTGGATCCTGGATTTCATTCTCGGGGCACTACAGGGTCGCAGGCAGCGCGTAGACGGCACAATCACTTATCTCTCCCCAAGGCATTGCATACAAGAGAGAAAAAAAGAGACAAACAGCGCTAGCCAGGGTTCATTGCTCTTGGCAAACTGCAGCGGCATCCCAGAGGTGAGCAGCTTCCTGCACCAGCCCAGTCAGAAATACCGGCTCAGAGGTGAAGCACTGCACTGCTTTGGCATGTGTGCGACGTGCAAGATGGCCACAGATCTGCAGCTAGGCAGATTCAGACTAGCAATGTTTAACAGCAAGGGCAATTACCTTCTGGGACAGCGTGTCAAGGCTTGAGGGGACGCTTTCTCGCAGGGATGTCTTTAAATCAAGCCTAGATTATCCTGAGCTGTGGTCCAAACGCAGCACGGAGGACTTGAGGCAGGAATTACCACAGAGCTACCCCACAGTACTGTGTCACGCAGAGCAATGGGGTTGATGAACACGTGGTCTTCCTTAGCCCTTCCTACCAAGCATCCTGTGTCAAACGGTCCCCTAATCTCAGGATCCCCATCACAGAGTGACCACAGTGTGAGAAAGTCCAGGAGCGTGGGTGATGAATACATAGGACTATCCCCTCTATGAATTTTGTGAGGGCTTTCTGTATTCCTCCTCCATGTTTGAGCCAGCAGAGTATCTTAGGCACTCTTATCCTCTCTGTTGTCTTCAGTGTTATAGAAACCAAAGCAAATCAACTGATCTCAGCTGGCTACCATACTGAGACTTCTCAGACATTCAGTAGATGAACCTAACGGCCTAAACCCCACTACTCAGGAGGAGCAAGATTGTACCCCCTTCTGGATCTCACTGCCTAGGCACCTGAGCAAGCTTAGTCCTCTTCTCACTAAGACACAGGTGGAAAGAAAAGCAGAGCATCATCACAGCTCCCCTTCCACCCAAGAACCTGGTATCCCCACTGGGGAGGTGGAGGATTTAGCAACAGCTTTCCTTTCTTTGTGATTCACAACAGCGAAGTCTGGGGAGTGTTTAGTCTCCTTCTGGCACGCTGGAGTTTCTAGGTTTTGGTCATTTGTTACAGAACTGAACATTGCCGTGGACTGGGAAGTGCTCTGCTGCAGAGTGAGAGTTTGGGGGATACTTCTAGATCCTTCAGTTATTTTCTACTGATCTTGTTCTACAACCCCATTGCTGCTAGAGAGAGCAAGAGCAGAACAAGACCTGCTGACCCCTGCAGTGCCTTCTAGCCTGGTGCTCCACTGTTGCCTGATCAGCAACTTCCAGTAGGGTAAAAAGGAAGAATGAGACTTGCAAACATTCTCCTTGAATTCCACCTGCTGCCTGGCAAGTAAGGCATTTTTAGGATAGGAGGGGAAAATCTGCACTACAAACAAGGCAAAGATAGGATTTGAATCCTAATAGATATATCCCAGCGGCTCTGTAGCACACTTCGTGATTCCCTGCTGCTGCGGTAAGCATGCCATTTGGCACAGTTAGGCCTCTTGCTTGGAGGGCTTCCTTGCACTCTGAGCATGAACTTCAGGCAGGATATGCAGGTAAAGACTTACCTTACAAAATCCCTGAGGACTGTGATTCTAACTTATGATGACCAAACCAACGTGACCCAGAAATATGTCATAGCTGATAAGAATAAAAACAGCCAGGAAGTTCATGTCTGTATTCCCCAGGAACTGCCCACAAAAATCAGTAACTTAATAGAACACTGACCCGCTGAAAGACAATCACAGGTCACTGAAGGTGACTTCACTCACTGCTTCCCCTTGGGTGGCTGAAGCCATGGATTTCACTTAAGCCCTGTGCTCTTCTGAGGAAGCCCTACAGAGCTGCTATCACCATTGCGCTCCTCTGGCAGCGGCTCATCTCACTGCTGCATGCTCTCAGAAAGCAAGCCTCCGTCACCTTTTCCTCCAGCCAAGCACTACATCTCGCCCCCACCCCCTGTCATTGCTAGTGGGCTTGATGGGAGGGCTACATCTTCCTGCCCTCAGCTGGCTGCTCTTGGGAGGAAAGGAAGCTCACCCAGATGGATTTCAGCAGTTCTCATGAGTATTTTATGGTCTTTTACTGATTTACAGCCAGTTCAGCATTCTTGTAAATGGCCATAAATTGGATTGAAGTCATAAATCATAACCAGAGAAGGAGAGACACAGTCTCTGAGTCCCAGCTCAGGCTAAACCAGCCTCTATGAATATATGGAAGAAACCTGCTCTCTCAATCAATACACACAGCTCAGGCTACAGCAATGGTCCACAGGGTCCACCCCTCATTCCTCTTCCACAGGGCTGTAACAGTAGTTACATACTCTACGTGTGTGATGCACTAAAAATACCTTCCCTCAAACCGGCTGGCAAAACCGGCTGCAACATAGGGGGTGTCCCCACCACCTCAGGGGCCGAGCATTTCACGACCTTTGCTGTACTTGCACGTGGACACATACACGTCCCCCGTGAGCCAGGAGGCAAACCAGCACTTTTCACACCAGGCTCACAATTTCTTCACACAGATCCGCAACGGGAGATTCCCACCCCACACGCTACCTTTGGGAGGCGATGGCCTTCTTTCTCCAGGAGACTGGCAAAGTTGCAGGTTGTTATTCTTCTGAGACACCCGATTTATTCCACACAGGGCACCGAGAGCTGAAATGCCTTGCTTCCACTCCACAAGCCTGGCGCCTAAAATCTAGGGTTTTGTGTCTTTCCCTTTTGTTTCTCTAGCTCATTTTTAGAATCTAGCCCGTAAGCACTTTTGAAAGCATCTGACACAGCTGCTGCAAGCTGGACCCTTCATATTTCTGCAGCTGATTTCAGCCCAGGAAAGATAGGCTGGTTCTTTCCACCTACTCAACATAACAATCAAACACTACACTAGCCCTAAACATCAAAAGCCAGGAGGCACCAGCTCACTGGTTACCCACCCTCGCAGCTCACCACAGCCCTTCCTACAGACACCAGAATCCAGCAAACCCAATTGTTTCCCCCTGCCAGGCTTTTTGAAGTCCTGAGGGCTACCAGGTGAGTTGCTTTGGCCCCACCTTCTAGACAGAGCACCTGATGGAGATGAACCTCAAGGTCTTCCCTGCAGGCTTAAAGGGCTCCTGCTGCTTCTAGCACAGTGGGAAGAAGTCTTACCACAGCTACAATTAACAAGGTGTTTTGCTTGCTTAAAGGCACATGAAAAGCTACCACAAAGGCCTATCCAGCACTGCCTGCATAGGAATCACAGCCTTAGCTGCTGCATTATGATATATCATATGCAAAGAATTCATAGAATCATAGAATGGCTTGGGCTGGAAGGGACCATCAAAGGCCATCTAGTCCAACCCCCCTGCGGTGAGCAGG